>OOFC01049307.1:0-19070 GCA_900323345.1 Pseudochromis fuscus | reverse complement strand
GTGACAGCATTATTATCAAGCTGATACTGCAATACGAACTGCCTCCATCTATATTTTCCCTTCTCACTCGCAGCACCTCTCCCTTTCCTTCACAGTTTTACTTCCTCGCACATCTCTGCAGCTTTCTGTCTTATTCTCTGTCTTTCAGCTTTTTCTTTTTTTTTTTATGGCTCACTCTGTGTTTCTCTTTCGGTGTCTGGCTCTCAGTTGGTTGAAAAAAAAAAAAAAACTTCTCTGCAGATCAGAGCAGGCAGATCTACAAGGTCATTAGAGTATAGAGCAGCCAGAGCGCAGAGGCACTCGGATACATACTGAATTTTACAGCACACACACACACGACTCTGACTAAACAACTGTGTGTGAGAAAAGAAATACTTCCCGAAAGAGTCAGGGTGAGAGGATTCATGGTTACCGGCATTTGACTGTTGATTTAAAAAAAAATAAAAAAATAAATCATATGAATTTATCTCCATTTCTTATCCTCCCCCAACTAATCTGTCCTGTAGAAGTGATGTCATCTCCCTGCTGTCCTCGGCACTCGCAGGGCAATCTGTCGAATGCAGATGAGCGGCGTGTTTGTGTGGAAAAAATTAGTGTGTGTGCGCTTAATGCCACGAGCGCACCCTTACCCTGATTTGCATTATTCAATTATCAAGAAAAAAGAAAATAGGACAGACGCTTTGATCAAGGTGACAGCAGGAGGATGTCGGTGGAGATGACTCCGAGTCCCAAGCCTCAGAAATTCGACACGGAGCATGTAAGTGGCAGATAGGCAGTCACTCAGACAAATGGTTGAGGGGGGAGTCCTATGAGGCCATTTGGCGAGTGGCAAAATCACAGTGAGTCAGTCAATGGTGTATGATTGCTGTTTTCCCTGCAGTCTGCAAAGCTGTCACCGGACTAATGCACACTACTGGAAGATGTAATCTATAGTAAATACAGTTGGCTCCACGGAGGAGCCCTCTGTGATTTCCACAGATTAAGGTGTCAAACTGAATCACTGGTCACAGACAGCTGAAGAGTACAGATTATCCCCTGTTTGGCCAAATGCTGGTCTGATGACAAGTAAAGCATACTGCACTTCAAATGTGTGTGTTTGTGTGTCCGTGGTCGTGATCTGGAAATCGGACTGTGGATATTTTCTTTCTTACTTCTTTGGTATTTCCTGATTTGATCAAAAAACGCCAGACTCCAGTAAAATTCACAGAAGGCCAGATCATTAGCATTCATAATCCACGTTTATTGAGCTTCATAATCTTTACAACAATCGGGCTATTAAGCCTTTCAGCCATTCAGCCTCTAATCAGTGATCATCTTCCTGTCTCTAAACCATCTCCTGACGAGGATTTTCCACAGTTTTTATAAATTATTTTTTACTTTCCTCTACTTATTGTACCTCTCTGTGTCTCACTCTGCTCTCATCTCATTCGTTGCTGAATGTCTCCACTCTCTTTTTCTGAGGCCATGCCACCTATACCTCCTGTCTGACTCCCTGTCTGTCCATCTGTCTGTCACTGAGTCTGCCTCATTTATATATTTTTTTATTTTTATAACTCCCCTGTCTGCCTGCATTGTCTCTGCAGGTTGACATGTGACTACGAGCCAGAGCAACAGATAGAAAGTGGAAGAAAAAAAGGGAAAACTCAGTGTGTAATAATGGCTCTGTGCTTGAAATGCCACATGCCGAGGTGGTAAATTTACACAAGGGAGCTTTTTTTTTTTTTTTTGCAGTGGGCACTTGTTCAGTTGCATCTGTCTGTCTCCCTGCCACCTATTACATCTATATTTCCATCAGACACTCCCTGTCTCTTTCTTTCCCTGTCTGCTTATCTCTCTATTTGTCTGTCTGTCTTTCTATCTCCATGACTCTTCCTCTCATTCTCGCTGTTTTCCGAGTCTTTCTCAATCTACCCTCCCACACACACACACACACACACACACACACACATATATACTCAAACACACACACACACACACACGCACGCCTCCTCCATTGCTATTCCTGAGAGGAGCAGACTGGTCTGGCAGTGGGTTGGTTTATGTCCATGAACTCAGTGACACCCCCGCTGCCGCTGCATTACACCACGCCGGCGTTGCCACAGCCAGGTAGCCACACTGCAGTGAAGGCAGGAGAAAACGAAAAAAAAAAAAAAGTATGCACAATGCAGAATCCACGTAACTGCACCTCCTCCATAACACACAAACAATTACATATATATAAAGATGCATGTTTCTCTGTAATCATATGGGTGTCTACTGTCAGCATGTGCATGTCAGGCTCTTTAAACACTTGCGCTGATATCACAGTGCAGACGACAGCTTGCACACGTGCCACTTGACTGCCCTCGTCGTCTCCCCTCCCCTCTGTTTGTCTTACAGCTGAAGGAGGGAGTCATATATTGTGTGTGTGTGAGAGAGAGAGAGAGGAGGGGGGGAGCGCACAAGAGATGGTTGATGATGAGCATATGCATACATACTACTCATATGGCTGTGTCCTGAATATCAATGCTCCGGCTTGACCTTCCATTCATCTCTACCGTCGTGTATATTCTCGGTAGATGATGCAGATCTGCTGTCTCATGCTTTGTGGTCAGTACTAGTGTGTGTGTGTGTGTGTCACAAGCTAGGCAATGGAATGAGGTTTAAAATTACCCTGATGGTACAATCTGTGGGAATCATAATGGAGTATCACTGCAGAATGACCAGCACTCATCCAAAGACTGTCGGTTCAGATTTCCAGCTTGCACATAGGTGGGATGCCGCGTGTGTTTGACAGGGTTCGAGCGTGAGCCTTATTAATTTTGTTGCCCCCTCGGCGAGGTATCTGAGGTCATTAAGGTGTGACCCCGGTGTCCATCACTCAGTGTTCCTTGGGCAGTTTAAGAGGAGGGAAAACAGGGAGGTTTTGACCGAGGTACTATATATAGCAGATTTATTCAGACCAACTACAGTGTAATTCCTAAAGTGAAAGGCTAAGCTAGTGCTCCATCCATTATCACCGTCATGTGATTGGATGTTTCCTTAATTTATGAGGATATTGTGTATATCTTATATCTTCTTTAAATAAATATTAACTGTGATCTCACTGTGCAATACTACATATCCTAAAGTAGCTCAGGAGCCATGCTAAAGTGTGGCTAATCTTTTAGCCCGCCAACTCAACATTTCTGCTAATTACCGTCGCTAAGGATGCTATGTTTTACCCTATGTTGGTGTGTTTGTTTGCAACATTACGGACAAACATCAGCACAGAAATTTTGGGGTAAGTTCACAGGGTGAGATCCTGTTCAAAACAAAATCCTGAAATACCAGAAAACTTGATGAAGAAGTCAATGTTTAAATGAGACAGTGTTGCTGTTTCACCACAAGAGGGCAACAGTGTTCAGTCTGTCTTGGCAGAGGTTTGCAATCTGAGTGCTGTCCAGGTGCAATGTGTTTATTTTGTATCATCAATATATTTTTCCCTTTATGTTTCTTTTGGTTGATTTTATAAGTGTACATGTGGTTCAAGAAGAACAAGAAGATGGATATGGACCCCGGATTGTATAATCTTTTTAAGTGCAAAATAATACAGCGTAAACTATCACCAGGTTGTTTTTCAGTGCTCATCAGCGTGCAGCCCATAGACTGTGTAGAAATTTCCCAAAAATGAGGCCAATGCAGAAGTGCAAAAAAAGTGTAATCCTCCAGATGGCCACTAGGTGCTGACTCCAAAAAACTCCAACTGCCTTCAATTCAAAAACTGGCATCATTCAATCATGAAACACTCAATAAATTGTCAATGAATTTTCATCTCTTTTCATATATGATCTGGTGGACCATTTGAAAAGGCTTCAGAAAGAGGAAGATTTAGGGGCATGATTAGTCTGACTGACAGGTCTGGTTTCCAATGAGACTGAGTCTTACACATATCGGGTAGCATCCTCGGCTTCAAGGGTCAGACCCGCCTCGTCACTCCCCCCTTCATATCCAAATATGGTCACTTCTGGCTCCAAACAACATGGCGACATTCAAACACCAAACTGCTGGCTTCAACATGTGACATCACATTATAGCTTTGTCCACTCTGTACACAGTCTATGGTTTGACTGGACCGGTCCATGCTGCTCATATAAGATGACAAAGCTAAATTTTAACTGTTCTTTTGTAATTCTCTTTGCACAAAAAGCAATAAAAAAAGTAATTTTGGAAAATTGGTTGGTGAAGTGTCACTTTTCACCAATTTCAAAGTCTGGAATGAAGAATGAAGAAAATTATGACTTTTGAATGAGACCCAGTTGGAGGTGTTGTCATTAAACATTTGGTTGATGCAGTAGCTTTCTTTTCTGTATTTGTTTAAAAGAAACTCTTGAGATATGAGGCTGTAGCGTTTAACTTAAATCACTTGCATTGTGTCTACTTTATACCTCACCTAACCTATGGACGGCTAACGTGGGCGCTACTGTTCAAATGCCGTGGTGTTCCTCTGAAACCTCTGCGCCTCTCCTATGATTTTTACCACACTGCTACGCTATGACACCATTAACCGCTTTGTCCTTGCTTTAAACGCGGTTTATCTAGTTGCCGTGGCGATGATGACCTTGCAGCACATTACCGTGGTACTGCAGCAGAAGGTGTTGTGTGAACAAGGAGCCGGCGAGAAGCAGAGACAGAGGGGGCCGAGACGGTGGGCGAATAAAATGAGGACAGCGACTATTAAAAGACGGGCCACGTTCACGAAGTTGTTTGTGTCACATGATACTCGGGGCGCAACTTAGCAGAAGGCGGGCAGATTGGTAAGACTTGGGGAGAGAGGAAAAAAGGCAGAAAAACAGTGAAGCGTACGTGTGGAGAGAAAAAGGAGAACAGGTGGGGATCACAGAAAGATAAATGAAGAGAGACGAGAAATGTCAAGATTGTATCGCAGCAGAGAGCCAGCAGTGCTTTGAAAGGGAACAAAATCCTGCTTTTCCCCCCTCTTCACTTTGTCCTCCTCTTTTATACCTCTCTGTACTCACCTTGATTTCCCTCTCTCGCTACCAACCGCCGTCTCCTACCAACTTGTACTAATTGCTCCTGTTTGCCTCACATCACTCTCCCTCTGGCCTCTATCCTTTTCCTGTCACCACCTCTGCTCTCCTTTACTCGACTTGTCTCTCACAGCCTCCCCGCCCCGTCCCTGCTCTCCCCGATGCTCCTATCAGTATAAAGGGCAGCTCAGGTCGTTTATAGATGATATCCTGGTCAGCCGGTGATGCGGTGTAATACGAAGCGTCCAGCATCTGTTTTTTGCTGCTGCAGTCAGCGCCCTTTAACCTCTCACATTACTGAATTTCCCCTCCCTTCCTCCATCTTTCCTTCCTCTTTTTTCCCTTCCTCTTTCTCTCCCTGGCTTCTGGAAGCTGCACCTCTGACACCACTGACTTGTGACCTGTTGTATAAACTTGCCGCATGATTAAGCTTCAGCTGAATCGTAATGGTATCTGTGTTTCTAATCAAAAACATTTCTCAACAGTCTAGAGAGAAAAAGCTTAAATTTTTGGATTGGGAGTCCTTTGCAGAGTTTGTAACACTTGAGGAATGTCTGAACCGTCGACTCACCGCCTAAACAAACAAGGCCTTTTGATTGCTAGACAGCAACTCCGAGGGCACTTTAACAGATCAGAGTTTACACTGTGACTCTCTTGGGGGATTTTGTTTTGAGGCAAATTGCTTCCTCTTAGTTTCCAGCAAGTTTCTGTCTCCGTCTGTTGGGTTTCATGGAGCAGCTATAGGAAATCAAATATGGAGGAACCATTTTTTTTCCCTTTTCTCGAAGTCATTCGAGGTGAATACATAGTTCAGATCCTTGGACCCAGTGAACTCAATTTTTTTCTCATTTTTTCTCCTTCTGTCTGTGTATTGCTCTCAGATGCTGGATGTGGTTCGAGTTAACAGTGAAATTCCACGTGGGTTACGCTAAACTATGCACATTTATTCACGATACGCTGCTAAATCAAGCAAAACATGTGGTGCTGACGTCTTTGTAAACAAACTCATGTGTAATGATTATTTTTAGTCATGCTAGGGGTGGTTATTTTGTTTGGTTGGTCTACCGCTTTGATCCAGGCTTTCAAAAAAAAATAAAAATACTGTATCGATTACAATGGCATTTTGTATAGACGTTTATGGTACCCAGAGGATGCCTCCTGCTGACTTAGTGATTCGTTGACTTTATTCTGTGGTGCCAACTGCATGTTGACATTTGCGTTTTTTAGATGAAATGTCACAGCCATTAGATGGTTGACACTGATGTGCAGCTCAGGATAACTTTGTTGGTATTTCCTAACTTTGGTAATTAATCAGCCTCAACTTTGTGTGTAGTCCTTATTACCTCCACCAAAGAGGTTTTTGATCGTGTTGGTTTGTGAAATTATGGAAAACTACTCAACAGATCGCCATAATTTTTTTTTTCTAAAGATAGGTTGTTACCTGAGGATGAATTGGTTACATTTTGGGCAAGATCAGAAGATGGGATCATGTTTGAAAAAAATCTCCAAATCTCTTATAATGAGTACCTGTACTATACTAATTGTACTTCTAATTGCTACAATCTGAGAGTATTTAGTGGAGACCAGACATGGGTTATGGGTTTTACACAGCATTTGCAAGCCTCAGTACAGCCCCTGATAGCTGTTACCATGACTAAATTATTAAATTATGATTATCAAACCCAAAGAAAAGCACTCGTTTGTGGAGAACTAAATTAGTGTTGCCTGTGTGAATATTATAAAATTATTGCTCGTGTGTGTAATTATGTCTTTAACAGTTAGTAATTCAGCAGCAGCGGTGTCGGTCAAGGCTAAACCTGTGTGTGTTTTCTGGAGAGTTGCCATAGGCATGAAATAATCCAGAGTCTGGTCAAACGAGGGGCGCCATTTTATCAGGCAGATTAGCACGAGATCAGATGACTTCCTTTAAATGAACCCCGTTGACACTCTTGGTATTACCCCCTGCTTTGTGTGGACCACATGTCAACAGCTGAGGTTGATCAGGTCTGAAACCAAATGTTGAGCCAGGCTTTTATTCTATATTCCTTAAGTGAAGTCTATATGTGTGTGTGTGTGTGTGTGTGTGTGTGTGTGTGTGTGTGTGTGTGTGTTTAGGGAAATTGGGAGTGTTTTTGTGGGTGCCTCATATCCCCAGCCTCCTTCTCCACCTCCCTCTCCTCTCCAACTTATTACCTTGGCTAGTTGATCTGATGGTGTAATAATATCTTCTGCCTCTGGCTATGGGAAATGGCCACATGCATTATTCACACATGCTAAGATGCTTATTGATGACTCTTTTATTTATATATTTCCTCAATGCCAGAGTCATTTGTCACATTTGTTACCCCTCAGTTTTAATCCTCTGTTTTGAGGTAGCATCGTCTGAGGAGCGCTAATAACACATGCAGAGGCGGAGCCCTATTTATTAAACACGCTTTATTATTTTGTCATAACTGTTTCAATCAGGATATTGCACAAGCGCTGTATGAAAAGCCGCAGAAAACACAGCTCCTTTGAGAAAACTAGCATGTCATTGCCTTAGGACTCAAGGGTAAGTTTATCTAATCCAATTTGTGTACATTCTCTAGCTGTTTGCTTCCTTTTCATTGAGGCAGTCAGTGCAAATGAAGCATACTCTCTTTTATGTTGGTGCATGCTAGAGTTCAGTGCTACTGGATATTTAATTTAAAAGTTTTTAGCTGTGATCTCACATTTCCTCTCTGCATAGACCTAAGACCCTTGAAGCAGCCATAGGAATTCTGTGGTGAGCCATGTTTCCCCCCAAAACTGGTACATTTGTGTTGGTATTTAAAAAAACAACAAAAAAAACTCTGCTGTCTGGCCTTTATTATAACAAAGCTCATTTCATGTTTCTGTTCACTCTCTCTCTGCCCCACACACACACACACACAGACACACACACACACACACACACACTCCAGATACAGGCTAATTTGTGCTGTTCAGTGTTCAAACAATAGACTGTATGAAGAATGGACGAAGCTGTTGGTTTGTAGACGTGTTTGCGTTTGAATGGTGACATGTTGGTTGTTTGGAGCCAGAAGTGACCATATTTGGATATGAAGGCAGGAGTGAGGAGGCGGGTCTGACCCTTGAACCCGAGGATGCTGCCCAGTGGCAGAGACTTGAGTTGAGGTCTAGTGACATCGGAGACCAAACATGTTCATCAAACTAACCATGCCCCTAAATATTCCTCGTTTTGAAGCCTAATATTTACTTCATGATTTAATGATTTTCAAATGTACTGACTGAGTATTTCATGATTGAAAAGGATGATTTTTGAATTGAAGTCAATTGGAGCCAGAGAGTTTTGGAGTCAGCATCAAGTGCCCATCTGTGGTATTGCACCTATTTACACTTCACTTTTGAGAGCTGGTTGCTCTGTCCATTTCTATAAACAGTCTATGGTTAATACATCTGCCACATAAAGTAAAGTTGGTCCTGTTTCTAAAATGCAGTCATGAGGTATTTGTTTTTGAAATGTACACAATACACTGTGCACAAATACAGTTTGGTGGCAATCAAATGTTTATTTTTGGAAACACTCGGGAACAAGCATTTAAACTGAATTGAGGTTTTAGTGAAAGTTACACTCAAACCCTGAAGGCTTTAAGATATAAAAGGCTGTGGGTCACAGCTGTATGTGTCCAACGAAAGCCTACTGATTAAAATGAAGTATGTAGTGATCAGGGGAATTAAATTTCAAATAAATAAAATTCATTAAATAATTAGTATTTTTATGAAGCTCTTACCATCTTACCATTGTAACATCTGGGCTCTAGTGGTGCAATTTAGGGAAGAAGAAAAAGACACGGGAGTGGCCAGGAAGTGAGTAAGAATAGGACGTGAGGAAGACTAATTTTGCCACTCCATATTTCATGCATAGGTAATGGTAGTCCTCTCTGTATTTTCTGTCCTTACCACTGACATCCTGCCAGATACAGCGGGCTGCCCTGGCTTCATGCTCATGTCCACGCACATTCACACTGCCCAAAATATCAGCTTTGGGCTTGAGAAGTAGTTCACCACAGTGACTGGCCTAAATAGGACAAAAGAGCATGACACACAGGAAGTTGATTGCAATATTTTTTTTTCTTACCTCTTATACGCACCCTTAATTTTTTGTAAAATTAGTGATTGCAGATCAGAATTACCCTTTTTCAGTTAATTGTTAATTACAGTTCCCAGAATGCATTGTGACAGACCTCTAACCATCTAATCAAGTCAAGTACAGGACTCACGGTCTCTCCACGCTCAGACAAACATATTGAATCTTTTATTTAAGAAATCCCTATACCTTTGTTTTTGCATGTATTTCACCAACCGATAGATTTAGTTATTCTTTAAGCATTTTTTGAGAAAGAGATCTGAAATCTAAATATTAAATAATATTTACCTATTAGCTACCAGGCTCCTAAACACAGATCTCACCGCATTGTAACATAACTTACAGAGTACAAATACTGCATATACATGAACTGAACCACTGTATGAATCACAGGACAACCTGAGCTGCATTAAAGTCTTGGTTTAAATAAAGTGTTCTGTCTGGATGGCTGCTTTATATAAAGATCGTATCAGTGTTGCAGGATAGTCTATTCACAAAAAACACCGCATCTGTTAGAGTGTGGGGGACCTAGACGTGATGTAACCACATGTGGGATGTAGGTTTGGGGGCACTTATTGTAAGTAGCAGTAGCAGCTGTAGGTGTTTTAGGGGGCTGTCGACATCCGGAGTGTGTTTGGATGAGTGGGTTTAAGGAGGACGCAGGAACAAGTGCAGGAGAGAGAGAAAAATATCTTTTCCTTCTCCCTCCCTGTCCGTCTCTTTTTCCCTCTTTCATAGTGATGTCATCTATCTCGCCTGTTTGCTACTTGGCCACCTGCCAGTAATGATGCTGGAAAAATCCACCCAGCCTGATTGGCCATTTCCAGTCTCACCAGGGATGGGCGTGATTGATCGCTCGCTAATCAATACGTCAATACTCAAACATTTGCCATGTTATTGATATCTACGGAAATGTGTTGTTTACTGGAAACCACTCAGAGAGCACAAACCTTCACGAAGGCACAATCCAGCTGGACTGATGGGATTGACTGAAGTTTGTGGTGAAACAGCAACACTAGTAAAACTTTTGTCCATTATGAGAGATCGGGATTGTTCTGGATTATTTTCAGAGAGGATCCCATCTTCTGATCCTGCACAAAATTAAACCATTTGCGTCTCAGGTAATACCCCCTGTCTCATAAACAAGGGGTCCTCAATACGGTTTAATGTATTATTTTCATGGACCTGCCTTCAAGGTGTGGCCGATAAATACAACAAAAATAAAATAACATAACAGGAATAAAATCAAATTTTTCCCTACTGCAAAGAAGCTCTTCAAAGACGTTTGTTTTTTAGTCATTTTGCTTATTTTTTGGCGTAACATATCTGATACATTATATGTGATATGTGACACGTCGTATCACATGACCGAGACAAGTGTATTGACTTGTCAAGAGGCACAGGAAAGTTAAGTCCAAGAGAATCTGATCGTTTTTCAAAATAAAACATTTCAGACTCTAATAATCAATTCAACGGAAATTATATAAATAATTTATTCTTTCTGTGCGGCCCGGTAACAAATGCCTCATGGACTGGTACCAGGCCCCGGGTTGGTGGTTGGGGACCTCTGTCATAAACGATTAATTGAGATAAACTCAGAAGTTTTTACATAATATCTGTAATAAACACACAATTCACCACATGGACTTTCTTAATTTCAGCTGATTTTTGCCCATATATCAGACAGCTTGGGAAACTAATTCCTTATTTGCTTTTTGTGTTAAATTACTATGGTATAATTATTGGTATTAATATACATTAGAAATCCGAGTCGGAATCATTCATTAAGATTATTGCACACCACACGCAGTGCATTCATTTCTGTCTTTATCCTCTGTCTCTTGATCTCTTTCTCGCGCTCTCTCTCTCTCTCTCTTCTTCGCTGTCGTCCTTTGAAATAAATCGTCTGTGCCCGACTGCTTGAGTTTTACTGTTAGCAATATGGTGTTTGATTTTCCAGCTGAGAGCCTGGTAGTCTTTGTGAGGGTGTACAAGAGAATGAATGGGAAACATGTTCAAATGAAGCCGCGTGCATGAATCCAATCCAGCATGTGAGTGTGTGTTAACCCCGTGTTTGTGAGGAGGTGTGTGTGTGTTAAGCCCTGTTCCACTGACACTCTACCCTCATTCTCCACAGAGAGAAGTGCCTTCATCCGCTGACCCCTGTGGCTGTTTGGCTCCACTGAAGCCGCCTGTGCCTCTGTGCTTGTCCATGTCTGCCGGAGCTGCCAGCCACACCAGGAGCACCAGGACCGCCATGACTGCCAACGCCACTCACTGAAGCTGTCTCTGCACCTCCCTCCTCCCCCTCCATCTCCTGCTCTGTCTGCCAGCCAGACCGCTCTCCATCCATGCCACTCAGCCCTCCTCTGTGGAAGTCAACCACTTTCCCCTCCTCTGCAGCCTGATACTGAAGACACGCGGCTTTTATCGCCTCCTCCGAGCAGAAGATCGTCTCTTTGCTGTCCCCTCCACCGGCCTCCTCCTCCTCCTCCTCTTCCTCCTCCTTCTCCTCCTCCGTCCCCTTCTTTCTTCTCTCCTCCAGCCCTGCATCTTTTCATCATGGGCCAACTCGATCGATAATGTGTTTTGCCATTTGTCTCATCTGACAGTTCAGCCGAGGAGCAGGCAAGGCAATAGAGAGAACTGGTGTGTGTGTGTGTGTGTGTGTGTGTATGTGTGTGTGTGTGTTTGTGTTTGAGAGAGAGAGATTACAAAGCAAACCTCTGTGGCCATCACCAGCCCAGGCCCTGGGTGACAAGCACTGAAGGATTCCTATTTGAGCCACAAACAGACTCTTAGGATGGGCCGCAGGTGGTAGGCGAGTCCAAGGCCTCCGAGGCTTCACTTCAAAATCAGACCCCGGGGACAAAACCTTTTAAAGTCTGGCTTTTTCCCATGTCCTGTACCTTTTCCTTCTCATCACTTGACCCAGTGTTATTAGAAACATACAGGCATAATTGCATCTGCTGGATATCTATTCCTCCCAATCGACCCCTCCTGCCTGGTTTAAAATGGCGGTGAATGTGACACCGATCCGGGACACAAAGTGGCTGACGTTGGAGGTTTGTCGGGAATTCCAGAGAGGAACGTGTTCACGACCGGACAGCGAGTGCAAGTTCGCCCACCCTGCCAAGAGCTGTCAAGTGGAAAATGGCAGAGTCATTGCCTGTTTTGACTCACTCAAGGTGAGTATGACAAACACCTGTGATGTTCATTCATCACTGCCCTGTTTTCCGTTTTTGTTTTTTTTTTTCTTCTCTCGCAGTGCCCACAAGCTTTGTCTGAGATTTATTAATGCAAGTCTGCCTTGTTAGAGCTTAGGAATAAGTGTATTCAGAATTGATCAGGGGCTTCTTCTTTGGAAAACAATCAGAAGTAAAAGGGAAGGAAATAGGAGTGATTTAGCTGTTGACTTTCTTACGAGTACCAGGAGGTTACGCCTTGACAAGGGAATGAATACATAGCTGTATAAATACTTTTGAAAGGGTGTATGTGTGTCTTGGTAAGCTGAGACGAGGCTGTAATCACATTAACATCTGTGAATCCGACTCAGAGTTTCCTTCGCATAACTCCGCTGTCGGTTGGCACAATCGCGAAAGACTCTGTGTGATCGTCACATCAACAGGCTGCACGGGAAATATAGAAGTGGGACGGCGTACTGCGTGTTTCACGTTTGTATGTGAGTCTGTGAGTATATGTCTGTGTGTGTGTTATTTTGAGGTCATGCAGCACAGTGGGGTGTTCTCAGAAGGCTCTGTAATTTACTGTCTATTTTTGCCCTGGCACTGAGACAACACACTCCCACTATGCAGCTCCTCTCTCAGAGACGAGGGGGGGATCAAACAGCAGAGTGGATGGAAAGAGGGAGGAAAATACAAGTGGACTGTGCTGAGACGTTGTGAAGAACAATAAAAATATGTATGTTAAGGGATTCGTTAAAGCACATTGTCAATCAAGAGTGGCAACAGTTGTTTCTGTGGTCTCTGTAGACTGTAGCCAAAGTATCTGAGTTTGTTTTTGATTCAAACTTTCATAGTAATTCATAGTGACTTTTTATGTCAGCAGTTGTTTATGTCTGATTGTTTGTTAACAACCTGGGAAACCCTATAGACTCTGTTACACTGCAACTGTTTAACTTAATACGTTGTGAAAGAAACATAATTACCCGTTAGATGAAATTCACTGCAGATGTTGCTGCCCGACGTTCTTGTGCAGCGGATAAGTTGTTGTAGTGGTAGATGCTGAGTGGACAGAGACACTGGGGTTTAGGGTTTGTATCTTGATTCACACTTTTTAGTTGTTGTGGGTTTATTAAACAAAAACACATCAGAAGGTTATAATTTGATTAAATTTCCAATAAAACTTAGACTCTATATCCACGCTAACAACTCTGATAAAGTGTGTTATGTTGTGTAATGCTAGCTAAACGCAAAGTACAACTGATGGGAATGCTAATAGGTTTGCAAGTATTAGGGAAGATGGACAAACGTGATGTCTCTTGTTGGTTTACGGACTGATGTTTTGAAGGCAGGAGACTGGAATTTGAAAGTCATCATGTTTGCTGTGTGGAGCCAGAAATGACCATATTTGGATATGAAGGGAGAAATGAGGAGGCGGGTCTAACTCTTGAACTCACCGCTTACTGTGTATGAGACTTGAGTTCCCAGTTTGTCTCACTGGAGATCAGGCCTGTCGATCAAACTAGCCACGCCCCTAAATATTCCTCTTATCTACTTTATTTTGAAATGATTTTCAGATGGACCACCAGCTCATTAATAAGAAAAGTTAACTTTAATTAATGGCATCAGAATCACTGATTCAAAAATTGCTGACTAAGTATTTCATGAATTAAAATGATGATTTTCGGATTGAAGTCAGTTGGAGTTTTTTGGGGTTTTTTTTGCAGCCAGCATCTAGTGGCCATTGGGAGTATTGCACTTTTTTCACTTATTCACTGGCCTCATTTTTGATTCTTGGTTGCTTTGGCATTCTGTGTACCCTCATTTAATTGTCGTCAAGTCAACAACTGTTCACTCAAATATCATAAACATGAACCTTAAGGAGACCCCAAAGGATGTCACCAAAGCCAGTCTGATTTATCCTCTGCGATCTGTGAATGCAAGTAAAGCAATCAAGACTGTACATTCAATAATAGACATATTTCAGTCTGAGTCAAAGAGGTGGACCACCCCTGCAGCCATGACACTAAAAAAGTATAAACACATCCTGTCTCCTCCTTGAACTCAACATTGACTTTTCCAACACAAACTGTTTAACCAAGTGATGTAACCTACCACAACAAAACCACAAAGCCATAAATCATGCTTTATTTGCCATGAGCAGATGTTGGCGGTAAAACAGATGAAAATATCCGCAAACATTTTGCACATACATCCGATGTGATTAATTTGATAACAAGTTAATGAAATAACCTAAGCCAGATGGCACTGTCGTAGGTTTGTTGCAAAACATTTTTACTTAATATACATAAATTTAAATTCTAAGAGACATAATCCGGTGTGGAGTCACTTCAACTTAAAATCTGTTCAGTTAGGAGACAATGAAGAAAATAAATGAAAGTAGGATGTAAGTAAGACATTAATACAGGACATATGGTAAACAGTAGACAGTCCATCTGGTCACACTTTTATTTTGCCTGCATTAAAGAGCAACCTGTGGCTGAGGGCCAAACATATATAATATTTGCCTTCTGTAATATGCGTGTTGTATATAAAGACATTATCTTTTACATATGCGTGTACACACACTCAATACAAGTCACATACACGGCACACACAAACCTCACACTGCTGTCTTATTATTCAGAATCTGTAAATGTGTTGGATATCAGTGAAGTCAATCTCAGTGTATTGGCTCAAGTGCGAAGAGTGATTCTGGATCTGGAGTTCTGTCGACTGTGTTGTGCACATGTCCTGTAATTTGTCTCCTATCTGATTGGCAAGCGGGGTGTTATTCACTGTAACTGGAAACCAGAGCTGGAAGTCAGTCAAGCCGCCGTCCAGGCTGCAGCTTACCTTGGTTTATACCTGGGGGTGGATTTCTTGTTAAGCCAGGCACTGTGTTATTACAGTTATGGGCTGTTTGGTTGGAGTGCTCATGGCTTGGGTGGGTTTGGTTGGTACAGGTAAGACAGGAATGGATAAGGGTGTGCATGTGCGTGTGTGTGTGTGTGTGTGTGTGTGTGTGGCTGGAGCATTGCATGGATCATGAAAACAGACAGGCAGACTGAGCCGGAGAGGGCAAGAGCAGGCGCAGCAGGGAATGTGCGAGGAAGCATAGCGCTATGCACAGAGCCCTTCCCTGCTCTCGGTGCCAGGGCATTCCACAGTCTACCTCCCTTCCCTGCCTCCATGACAGAATGATAGATCTGCTTTATCTGCAGATGAATTTATACCACATAGCTAGGCTTGGAGAGAGGGGCAAGGGGATAAGGGAAGGACAGGCACGAGGATGTGGGGAGAAAAAATGGGAGTAAAGGGATGGATGGTGGTAAACGTGGCTTCCCACTCCCGGACAATTTGTCATACCACCCGCCCTTCATTGCTTTTGAAATGCAGGCCAGTAAAGAAAGGGAGGGCTCGTAGCAGGAGGAGGAGGAATAGAAAGGCAAACAGGTAGCGTTCTATCTTTATCTTTGGATTTAAATCGTCTCTCCCAGATTTCATAATAAACCCACTTTGTTCTGTTACAGCATTTTCGTGCACTCTCACCAGTCCACATAGAGACATCTTTATTTCCTTCTTTCAGTAACGATTTCCCAAAAAAAGGTGTTTGTCAGTGGCAAACCTAGTGGAAAGTTCCATTTGAGGGGCGTCGTAAAAAGAGGATGGAGCGATAGAGGCGGACAGAAAATGAGTCAGAGGCAGAGACTCTGTGGGATTGACTGATATTACAGAGAGACGGACTTTATCAGCCAGGAATTGAAAAAAACTAAAAATGATTGGCGTCTTTACAGGGACAGGGAAACTGTCCAGGTACACAGCGCAACATCGTGCTAATTCACTCATTGGAAGGTAATAAGTGAATGGGTTGATTGTGCATAATTCAACCTCCAGCATTATAGTTGAACAGCTCCTTCACCAGACTTATAACTATGGCTGAACCATTAATTGAATTCAAATTTGAAACATTGCAATTAGCAAGCGCTTGTGATATGAAAAACACATTATGCAGCGCGTCTGACCCAGGGCAAGATTCTGTTGTCCACCGTGTGTGACAAGCCGTTCAAGCCAATACAGTGCAGTTCTCCTCTGTGCTCTCCAATCAGAAGTGGTCCAGGTAACTATGTGTACGCCCACTGTCAGCAAACATACTCCACAACTGCCTCAGCCTGGGGCTAAACCTGAAAAATAATAACGCAGCACAAGCCAACCCCCTGAGTAAAAGAGCATTTTGGCAACACAAAATGGTACTGTCCAGACATACTGGATGAAAGGTTTGAGATAGAAGAGTTTGGTTCAATCACAGCAGTTTGAACTTTTGATAGTTCCTCAAGAAAAAAAAAAAAAAAAGACAACCCTGAAGCTTGACTTAACCAAATAAATCCTATGTGCAATCGCAGATATTTTCCCCAAATTACACAGCTCTAATTCTAACATAAAAAGTTGTTGTGTGGGTATCATTGCCAGAAAAACACAGTATTGATAATTTGTTGAAGTACCTAAAACTACCCTTTTTGTAGCATTTTTAATTCCAACACACGCCTCAGTTTTTGTGTAAAACAGTGGATTGCTGTGAGGGTCTGCTTGCTCATGTCTTTCCCATGACTTTGTATGCAAATCTAAAATTCTCATCACATTCAAACTCAGACCCTTGGAAAGGAGGTTGGGGTATATGAATGCATGTTCAAAGACCTAGACATTGGGGTAGGTTTGCATCCCTAACCTCTTTCCCTAACTACCGTATTTTCCGGACTATTGAGCGCACCTGTCTATAAGCTGCACCTGTCTATAAGCTGCTATTGAATTTATTCGAACAGTTTCATGTGGTCCACTCTGATGTGACGAGGCTAAATGTATCATCGGCACGGAGCTTGCTAGCTTGTAAAAAGCTAACGAGCGTCGTGCCGGCGATACATGAGCCACACCGGTGTTTAAGCCGCAGGGTTCAAAGCGTCGGAAAAAAGTAGCACTTATTGTCCGGAAAATATGGTAATCAAGAATCTCTACCTCCATAAACTTAAGAAAACCTCAGCCACAACAGTACCACATCAGGAAATATCCATTGGACTCTTCTGCTTTTGAAATCACAGAAAACAACATTTTTTTAACTTTTTGGACGACTGTCTATAGTTAGAAATGAAGAAGAAAAATGTGGTATGTGCTTGTCCTGTTGGCTCCCACTGAAGGAATTCAGCAGCTTGTTGCTATTAGCAGCTGGACACAAAGCTGGTTTCACTGCAAGTGAATAAAAAGCAAATCTGGGGGTATTTTAGGCTGAAGAAATACAATAAACTCACCACTGGCCTGTGATGGGAAACAGGTGAGATGGAGCCAGAAAGCCACGGGGTCTCCACGACAGTATGATGGACTGGCTACTGACGACCGTGCTGACATGACCTGACAATGGGTTGATTTGCTTAGTAATTCCTCCTTGTTAAGATTATTTCTCGTGGCCTTTTGATGCTTTTTCTCAAACACTGTCATTATTAGAGTTTACTCAAACTGTCAGGAGCTGCTGTTTTCTATGAAAAGCAGCACGGGCTGTTTTTGAACAGCGATGTTTCAAGGCTTCAGGGGCTGAGTATTTAATAACTGCTTTTAAAAACACTGGAATGGTGCATTATTAAAGTTAACTGGTGGTAACTCATATGTTCATCTTCTACTTTTGAAAATGCCTCACTAATAGATAGAGGAGATTTGGTTTTGTTTTTGTGGAGCAGTTGTTGTTATCACAGTTTCCCTTTCTTCTTGTACTGAATATATTTAGGCCTCAGATAGAGTTCGTTACTTACTGTTTATGTGCAGTTTAACAAGCCCACTGAGGATTCACCAATTTACTTGTTTCAAAGAAGACAACATTACATGAAAACCTTAAAAGCGGTCATGGATATAAATTAGAAGTGATTACTTTTTGTTGTTCAGGGAAATTTTCTGTGATGAAGGAAACATTAAACACATTTATGTATTAGTTATTACATATAGTGGAAATGCATTTTCTCTCTGGTTCTCCTCCTGGTGTCTGTTACATCTGGAGGTTTTTAAAGTAAAACTATGGTGCATGAAAGGACAGACATTTTTACCACTATTCATCCGTGTCTTCCAGCCTTTAATCAAGACAATGTTCTGCCAAAAGTTTTGATTAAATTAACACATTTTAAAATGCAAATTCAAAGTGTTATAAAAAATCCACTGCAAAATAATCACTGTGTTAGTCAGGTACAAAAGATGGTTCACAAAACTATTGTAGAAAATCTTCCTCTAACTTTTACCTCTGCTGGACTTTTGTTTGTGCTGTTGTTTACAGCTGCAATGTGCAGATAAGTGATCACTGTAATTCATTAAGCTGTAACTTAATTTACTCCTACAGTGTCACTACTGGACTGCATTTTTCATTGAATCCTATAAACTTGTTTGAGCCTGGACATAATGATGATAATAATAATAATAACAATAATAATGATAATAATAATAATAAGTATTATTATTATTATTATTATTATTATTATTAGTAGTAGTAGTAATAGTAGTAGTAGTATTTTAGTAGGCAGGTGGGTAAGTAGATAGATAGATAGACAGATAGATAGATAGACAGATAGATTGATTGATAGGTAGATAGGTAGGTTGGTAGATTGATAGGTAGACAGACAGACATGTAACAACCATTTCTTCTTGGATATTTGGGTATATTACACAGAATTACAAGTGTTTTGTAGCCTTTATTCAGTTTGGTGTTCATTTAGCATCTGG
>OOFC01049306.1:3041-14595 GCA_900323345.1 Pseudochromis fuscus | reverse complement strand
GACATTTTATTGACAGTTTGTTTGTAATTTTATTAATATTTTAGATTTTTTTTTTTAATACAAGAAAAATCTGTAAATTTAACCAAAAAAGCCTCAGAAATTTAATTTTCTTTTCAAACTGGGATTAACCAGGTCTCTTTATTATAACAATGTTCAGATTCTAGTTTCTAAAATGTAATGTCAACATTTTTTTTTCATTTACCTTTATTTAAAAACCAAACAGTGCCCCTGTGGAGGGCTGGATGGAGGAGAGCTTAAACATAAAGAAGACATCTTTTTATTCCTGGACTGGATCGTTTTGATGAGAAACTTTATGTATTTGATGTGTTTAGAGTCACATCAACAGTTTACAGCTGAACCAGGTCTTGTAAATAAAATTCAGCACAAACCGTCCGAGGAAGGTTGTGTTATTGATCCTGGTTTATTTTAGATGTGGATTTTATTTTGAAGAGGCCTGGGTCACGTCAGGTGAAGATCAAGTACAGATGGATGTTTGATTCAGCATCATGTTCATTCACATTTAAATGAAAACCTTTGTCAAAATGTAGCCAGATGCTTTGTTGACCTTTGACCTTTATTTATTTATTTTATCTCCAGAGATACATTTTCTTACATTTCGTCTTTTTGAATAGTTTGTGTCAACTTTTAGAAAATGTTACGTACTTTTTATTGAAGTCTATGAAGCCCCTACATCTTCCTCTTCTTGAAGCCTGATATCAACTTCAGGATGAAATGATTTTCAGCTGAACCACCAGATCACTGAGGAGAAGAGTTGACTTTATCTAATGACATTAGAACGACTCAATGAATATTTCATGATTGGAAATTGAAGTCAAACGGAGCCAGCATCTAGTGGTCATCTGTGGTATTACACTACATATCTGCTTTGGCCTCACTTTTGAGACACAGTTGCTTCGTCCATTTCCAAATACCGTATTTTCCGCAGTATAAGGCCCACTGGAGTATAAGGCGCACCTTCAATGAATGGCATAGTTTAAAACTGTTTTCATATATACGGAGCACCGCACTATAAGGTGGCTGCGGTTGCGTTATCCATCCACTAGATGGAGCGCACTGTTGGTTTTTGAGAAAATTAAAGGCTTTTAGATGCGCCTTATAGTGTGGAAAATACGGTACTGTGTATATAAATGGTTCAGTCTTGGTAAATGGAGTACATTTATATAGCGCTTTCATGACCTTAGCTAGGTCCCAAAGCGCTTTACAACGCAACTCATTCACCCATTCACACACACACTCACACACCAATGGCTACCGAGCTGCCATGCAAGGTGCTAGCCACCATTGTGAGCAACTTAGGGTTCAGTGTCTTGCCCAAGGACACTTTGACATGTGGACAGGAGGAGCCGGGGATCAAACCCGATGATCTTACGATTCAAAGGCGACCCACTCTACCAGCTGAGCCACAGCCACCCATAACTTAGCCCAGTCTTAACCAATGAGAAGAGGCACAGTCTGAGTGTGAGTTTTATACCTGAACATGTGTATTTAATAAGTAGAAATGACTCAAAATTCAACAGAAACTGGATTATTTTTAGTCGTGTTTGAGCTGTTGGTTGTTTGGTTTGTATCTAAATAATGTTTTTAGTTGAAAACCTGGAGTTTCGTCCACCCCTCCCTCTGCTCTATGACTTCCTGTGAGCTTCTTCACACTGAGTCACCAGAGGATGCATCGTCACTTGTTGTGCGCAGTAACGTCTCCACTGGTGCCGTGATGCAAAATCTTCAAAAGCTTCCCCTTTGTGTTATCGGGCGGAGCAGAAACACCATGAAATATCTCTTCAAAGAGATGAATTATGCACTCGGAAATACACTCATCAAGTTACATAAATGTCAAGAGCCTCTTTAAGGATGTAACTCGGAGCTCAAACAGAGATGCTGTTCATTCCCCTCCAGCAGATATCTGGGAGTCTGGACAGATTACCAAGAAGAATTAGGTGGAAATTCAACTGTCAAGTTTTCCCACGATGGCATTTAAAGTTTTTGTTTATCTACTAAGACGAATGCTTTGCTGATAATGTTTCTCCTCCTCCCACCACTGCCTCTGTTTGTCTTTCCACCTCCATAAACACACGATGAGATTTGTTCACTAAATCATATTTTGTATCTTGCAGCCATCGTCTCGCTCCCTCCTCATTTCCTTCTGTCTGTTTCTCTCCGGCTCTAATCTGAGATGAATCCACGGACTCTGGTCTTATCCTCGCTCTGTTTCCACATCACTCTTTCATCCCTTTGCTTGTGTTTCCTCCCTCATATTAAACCAGCAGTAAAACTGGACTTTAACTTGTTCTGGTGGCCTCTCCGCTGAGAAAACATGCAAGAAAAATAGTAATCCCTCAGATAGATTTCTCAAACTCCTAAAAAGAATAAATATATAAAGTGTATTTTTGACTTTTTTCTAAAGTTCAAACAACAAATCTAGTTGGAAATCACATGGTTAAAGTTCAGGAACCTTCAACTGCATCATCAAAACCTTCAAAAAAACTCATTTGTATCTTTTAATGTCTCATTAACATTTTTACTATTTCTACTAAATGTCATTTGCTGGGTTTTTTTTCTGGTTTTTAACCTTTACCTTGTTTATTGCTGCTGGACTGAGAGTCACAGTGACAGTAAAATATTATTTTAGTTTTAATACAACACAAGGATAATTGTAACAAGAACAAACATTACAGAGAAAAATGTAATCTTTAGGAAAAGTTATTTAGTTACTGATGATGCTGTTTTCCTTCAGTTGAACCCAAGTCTATTACCGTATTTTCCGGACTATAAGTCGCTACTTTTTTCCGACGCTTTGAACTTAAACACCAGTGTTTCTCATGTATCAGCGGCATGAGCCACGTTAGCTTTTTACAAGCTAGCAAGCTAAGTGCCGCCGATACATTTAGCCTCGTTTTCACCGAAGCACTTCCTCTTTAAAATACCACATTAACAGGAAGCATACGATAGTCGGGGGATCTGCTAGCACTTAAGCTAACCCGTTGCCCAGCTTGCGACAAACCACCCTTGTGCAAATTTTTATTGTTTGACATATTTATTACTGCACCTTAGCAAGTATTAGTTATCCAATTATTCAATTAATGGATGGAATAATCAATAGATTATTCGATTACTAAAATAATCGTTAGCAGCAGCCCTACTTTGTACTAAAATACAATTACCGTATTTTCCGGACTATAAGCCGCTACTTTTTTCCAACGCTTTGAACTTAAACACCGGTGTTTCTCATGTATCGGCGGCACGAAGCTGGTTAGTTTTTTACAAGCTAGCAAGCTCCGTACCGCCGATACATTTAGCGTCGTCACATCAGACCCGGTCAGAGTGGACCACATGAAACTGTTCGAATAAATTCAATAGCGGCTTATAGACAGGTGCGCTCAATAGTCCGGTAAATACGGTAAATATTTTATCTGTCATACAAAAACGAGCATTTTTCTGTTTTAACCTCCTCCCTGCGTTTTAGTGTTTTTGGTGACTTTCATATTCATGTCCATGTTAATTAGTGAGAGATGAGGAGATTAGTTCAGCTCCAGGTTCAGAAAGTTCACCTTTTGTTTTTAAAGGTAATGAATGCAGCATCAGGCAAAGAGGAGTGACGAGGCATTAACATGTCAGACGCTCACAAATCACAAGCAAACAGGAGACAAACAAGGTGGGAGGCAGAGGTCCAAAAACAGACGGGGTGTCAACAACAGAGGCTGGAGAGTTGGAGAAGGAAGAAGAAGATCTAATGAGGAAGAAAAGGAGATGAGACACCACCATCGACTGTATGTGGGATAGATGGAGCTGATGTGATGTCACCTGTTTGTTTGTGGACAGACGTGACCATATTTGGATATGAAGGGAGGAGGAAGGAGGCGGGTCTGACCCTTGAACCTGCCCGGTGTGTAAGAGACTAAAGTTCAGGGCTGTTCTCATTGGATACCAGACCTGTCAATCAAATCAAACTAACCACACCACTCAACCAGATCAGAAGAATTTCAGTGGTCCCCAACCACCGGGCCGGGGCCTGGTACCAGTCCGTGAGACATTTGTTACCGGGCCGAGCAAAAAGAATTAATGATAAATTCTGTTGTATTGATTGTTATAGTCGGAAAGACGTTTTATTGTGAAAAACGACCGGATTCTCTCCGATTTAACGTTCGTCTGTGTCTCCTGACACATCAATACGCTTGTCTCGGTCACGTGATCAGATACGTTAGCCAAACAAATAAGTTCAAACTAGCGAAAATGAGTAAAAGAAACCAAACATCTTTAAGAGCTTCTTCGTAGAGGGGAAACATTTGTTTGTTTTATTCCGGTCGTGTTATTTTATTTTTGCTGTATTTATCTGCCACACCTTGAAGGTCGATCCATGAAAATAATGCTGACGTCAAACCGGTACAAAAAAGGTTGGGGACCACTGGTCTACAGGACAGAAACCCTTCGTTTCATATGTATGAATGTAACAAGGTGTTGAGCCCAAAGAGTAAAAATTTTGCCCAAAATGTAGCAACTTCTTACATTTTGAGTCTGTTACATTTCATGCTCAGCACATTTGTAACATTATTGACCAGTTGTTACATTTCGAGTGTTATTACTTTTTTTTTTTTTAATACGGGTTGTTGTTACATAGTTGTTACATATTAGGATCTAACAAGGCTTTTATTTTGAAATATTTGCAAGCACAGAATGTTGAACCTTTTACTGGGAGACCCTGAGACTTGTCTCTGGTATTTTTCTACATTTGAAATTTCAAAATAAGAGCTCAGGGCGTAAGAGGTTAAGTTATTTACAGCTGTTCTTTTTTTCCCATCCTGTATTTGGAGCCTGGTCATTATTTGTTCACATCCACTGGGGGACTATGGTAAAAGCCTGGTCTCTGGGGGTGTGGATGACATCACCAAATAAAGGCAACAGGACTTGTGGGGAAAAAAAACAAAACAATAAAACAATAACTTTTCAATTTTTTGAACCCTTGCTGCTTCATCTATTTCTCAGTATAAAGTATAAGCGACTGGTGAGTAAGTGTGATTGGAAGGATTTAAAATGACATGAGAATTAAACAGGCAATTAATAACTGAATGAATGAACTGGTACAATTACTACTTCGATGATTTGAGACCTCGGTCCATAAACAGCCATTTTGGTCCAATTTGACTCTATAGACATTTAATTATTTCACTTGAATGAAGTTTCTCTGACTCCAAAGAGCTGAATTTCATTTGTTCTTGTATAATTGACTTAATTAGATCTGTGTTTTTTCATTCCCATCTTGTTCTGTTGAGTTAATTACATCGCAGCGCATCCATTTAAATTAAATGTGCCTTTATATAAAATCCAAACAACATTTCATTAGTAGTTGCATTGTTATTTATCTCACTTTGTGCTCTCTTGCAAGTCAAATATCAGTCTAATCAAACTTTCTTTTTAATTTCTCTCTTGTTTTGTTGTGTGTAAACATTTAGGCTGCAGCCCAGAAGTCTTATTATAACCATAATCATTACTTCTACTAATCCATCGCTCCTCCTCCTCCTCACGTCCTTCCTCGCTTTCCCTTTTTTCCTGAACTCCAATTAAAAACCAAGTCATGATTTAGCCTCAAACAACTGAAACCGCAGAGTCTTAATTTATCCTTCCATCCATTATTATCTCAACTAATGGGAAACAAACTCAGTATTATCCCTCAGCATGATCTGTGGACATTAATTAACTTTCCCTTCGTCTCTCGCTCTCTTTCTCCCACCACCACCACCCCCCTCTCTTAAATTAAATATGGGGTTGTGATCTCGACAAGCTCAGTTTACTTTCCTCTATTCTTGTCTCTTTAAATTCAGTCTGTTGAAACACCTGCAGTCTCTGTTACATTTCAGGTTCAGCACTTTTGTTACATTATCGACCAGTTGTTGCATTTCGGGTTTTATTACTTTTTTTTATACCAACTGGGGTTTTGGCATATTTGGATCTAACAAGGCTTTTATTTTGAAATATTTGCAAGCACAGAATGTTTAACCTTTTAAACATAAGCTGCAAACTGCATCTCTCAGGACGTCACTGTTTTTCTCCTTCAAGAAAAATTAGACATATAAAAAAAAAAAATCTTTATTTAAATCTTAGTGGAAATCAACGAGAGCACGCTTTTGTCTGTGTGCCAATTCAGCAAAAACTAAATAAATAATTACCGTATTTTCCGGACTATTAAGTGCACCTGTCTTGTAAAAAGCTAACGAGCTTCATGCCGCCGATACATGAGAAACACAGGTGTTTAAGTTCAAAGCGTCGGAAAAAAGTAGCGGCTTATATTCCGGGAAATACGGTAAATGTATTTTAGTGCAATGCTTCATTTTAAGGGTTCAATGAGACACAAACTCTCAATTAAAACCCTGAACTCCAGTCCTGTGGACATTGGCCTTGGGTTCAAAGGTCAGACCCATCTCTTCAGTCCTCCCTTCATATCCAAATATGGTCACACAAACCAGCCAATGACGTCACATCAGCTTTGTCCATATAAAGTCTAAAAGTCTAAAATGCTGGGAATAGGCTTTTATTTTGAAACCTCATGTTTTGGTTCTCTCATTTAGAGGTTGCAGCAACAACAAATTTGTATTGTTACCTACAAACAAATACAGCAGCTAAAAATGTCAACTATATGTGAAAACAAAGTCAATATGTTTTAATTATTTTAAATGTTATGGTAGAGATGTAGATAACTGAACCAAAAAATGTCAAAAAATCAGAAAACAAACACTAAATCTCTACAAAAACACACATTAGCATTAATATTCATTCTTTACTATTGGAACGATCAATTCATAATTTGCTTCTTTAGCTACATGACATGTTATCTTTATGTAACATTAATATAAATATTGAAGCAAAAAGCGAAAAAGCAAAACAGATTATTTATCAAAACTATTTTCTGTGAAAATGTGTTTCCACATTTGAAACAAAATGTAAAAATAAATAAATAAATAAATAAAAACCATGAGATTTGCATCAGAAACACAAACATCATATTTCTGGCTGATTCCTCCTGCTGACGTCCAACCTTTGAAATTCAAGTAACTTGAAATAACTAATTTCAAAACTCTGGAAATGAACAGAAACAATGAAAGAAAAACCAAAGTATGAATCCAAACAGTATTTCCTCTGATCTGTCTTATCGACTTCACTCTCGTCCAATCTCAGCTCCATGATCCTTCATTAAACATTTCCAGGTGAGCTCCAGACTCTTGTTTTAATCTTGTTTTTATTATTACTTCTTCAATCAGATTAGAGGAAAAAAAATGCAATTTCACTTCTTCTTCTGCATTTTCACCGGAGTAAAAACCAGATAGTTTTATTTTAATCCCCTCGTCCCCTCTGTCCCCCCACGTCTTTAAATTCAGCTGCTGGTCTTTTTATCAATACGCTGTAATATCTCCCGGGTGGTCGCTCTGGTTCGAGGGAAACCATGTTATCCTTCCACATCGTTATTAGACATTAATTGACTCGTCCTATCTGCTTCCCTGTTTGGGTTCCTCCATCACCACCGGGTTTGATTAGCTCCTGCCTGCAGTGCATGTGCTGAGTCTGGGGAGAAATTTAAAACAATCCCACTGCCTCCATCTCTGCCTCACCTCTGTCTCTGGAAGTGAAGGAAAACGTTACATGATCATTTCAACTGGAGAAATAAGAAGTTGAAGAGGAACAAAGTCACTGAGGCAGGATTTCATGCAGCAGAAATGTAGGTGATGGGGTTTTACTGGTGCTTCAGACTGGACACTGTTGCCCTCTGGTGGTGAAAGAGCAACAGTACCTTGAAAATTTTTTTGTATTTTTTTCGTGATAATTTGTTTCTTTGGGTCATACTCCCTCCAAGAGAATAACGTAAATGTTCCCAAAACCATAAGCTTCTGGTCAAAAAAATATATTTTCAGTAAAATTAAACTTGAATTTCACATTTCCAAGTATTAAATTAAAAATCTATATTTGGTAAATTATAATAAATTAGTGAATATATTTTAATTGCTTTTTTTCTTTTAGAAATTTCACACTTTTGACCAGCTACAGGTTCGTCACGTTAGCTTTCTGAGATGTGTAAACCTGTCTTGTTGCTGTAATTTCTTCAGTATTTTCATGCATTAAAAAGAAAAAACAAACAGGAGACGAGTTATACTTTTTACAGGATATGTCAAACTTCAAACCAGGTCAATTAGGACCATAGAAGTTTTATATTTGTAAAAAAAAAAAAAAAACCACAGACATCTCATCATCCCTGAGGTTAGGGATGATGCACAGAGTTTGTAGAAAACATTACATAGCCACCAGGTCTCAAAAGTGTGTAATACCACTGATGACCACTATGTGCTGGCTCCAGAATCATTCAAATACAAACAGACCTGAACTCTAGTAAGAAAGTTTACATCCTCTGAAATCATAGAGGGCTTTTAATTTGAAGGGGTTACAGAAAGAGTTGAGTTTGTATCAGCGACTGTATAAAATAGTGGATGGGGGTCTCGAAAAGTGCAATACCACTGACGACCACTAGAGGCTGGTTCGAAAAAAACTCTGGTTCCAATTTACTTCAATTCAAAAATCCTCATTAACAATCCTGAAATTTGATCTGGTGGGAGGAGTTAGGGGCGGGGTCTGATATTACATCATTAAGGAGATGTTAGGCTTCAAAAAGAGGAAGATTTAGGGGCGTGGTCAGTTTGATTGATTGGAGGATCACTCACTGCTGAACTCCAGTCTCACACACATTGGACAGTGACCTCAGGTTCAAGGCTCAGTGTCCCGCCTCCTCTCTCCTCCCTTCTTGTCCAAATATGGTCACTTCTGCCTCTGTTCCTCTGTGATGGTCTAGATCTGACATAGATTTGATGACTCTCGCTGAGTTTCTGAGAGGAGCAGGAGACTTTCAGCACCTCTTCATTTCTCAGTCCTCACCTCCCAGGAGCTCCTTCACTCACTGCGCCTACATTCAAACCACCTCCAACATTTTAATGACAAACTCACAGTCACGCTGTTCCTGTCGCAGTCAGCACAAACTGTTTCTTCTGCTTCGAGGATTTCAAGAGTTTCTAAAATAATGACTGGATTGTAGGAGTGTGTGAGCTCGGTGTCAAATTAAAACGTCCTACTGTTTTACACTCCTACGGCCGTGATTCAGACCTGTCTGAGAGCCAGGCCTGACTCCTGATTCATCAGCAATATGACCGAGTGCGATAATGTGCTCGGTAATCATTTAAACTGTGGTATTTTTGAGATTGGATTCGAGCAATGAAAGATAAATAAAAGACCTCAGACACCTAGCGTTCATCACCGCAGATGTTTTCACTAAGTGTGGATGATTGCTGCTTCTTTTCAGACGGAGTGGGAGTCGTACAGACGGTTAGGTTTTTGTTGTACTTGACTGCTAAAGTGGGACAAATTACACCTTGTGCATCACTTATAAAGAAGTAGTAAGGGTTGTGAAAGCTAAAACTGAGCAGGCAGAGTGAGAGGCACCTGGATATTGTTACATCCATGTTAGTTCAGTACTCCAACATCACAGAGACATCTCCAAACATTTTAGGAAAGATCAGAGGATGAGTGATCAGGTCAAATCCCTGAATAGTTTCATTATTCATAACTTTAACACATCTTAGTGAAATTTATTAAAAATCAACAAACTCATGTAGGATAATCTGAGATAGTTTGGTGGAGATTATACTTTGATTTGAGGTTTTGAACTTTTTACTTTTGAAAATATAAGACAAAGACAAAACAATACATTAATAAAACAGAATTTACAGACAATACAGAAAAATCTTTTAGTTTTGTTTTTGTGTTTTTCTTTTTTGTTGTTGTTTTATCTGTTGGTTTGTGTTACAAACATGTCATTATTTTTATTAGTCTGTAGTTATGTCTCAGTGATTGACAGTCTGTTAATTGTTTGAATTTTGCTCAAATAAATAATTGTTAAAAAAGAAGCAGCACTCTGAAAAAAAATCAAAGTGGTAAATTAATAAAAAAAAATTCAAAAAAATACAATTTAAAATATTTTTTCTTAAAGAATATTAAAATAGGACAGTAAGGTTTGTTAGAGTCTGATATATAACAATGACTTGAATTGTTATAATAAAAATGTAACAACTGGTTGATAATGTAACAAAAGTGATGATCCTGAATTGTAATAAAAAAATGTATTAAAACCCAAAATGTAACAACTGGTAAATAATGTAACAAGATGCTGAACCCAGAAAGTAAAAACTTTGCCCAAAATGTAACAACTTCTTACATTTTGAGTCTGTTACATTTCAAGCTACAGGCACTTTTGTTACATTATTGACCAGTTGTTACATTTCGGGTTTGTTACATTTTCTTTTTTTTATTACAACTCAGGTTGTTGTTACATGTCAGGTAGTTGTTACATATTAGGATCTAACAAGGCTTTTATTTTGAATCTTTGCAAGTACAGTATATTTAATTTATTCACCCCTGTTTTGTTTTTGTTTTTTTTTCCCATCCTGTATTTGTAGCCTGGTCATTATTTGTTCACATCAACCAGTAGACTATGATAAAAGTCAGGTAGTTGTTACATATCGGACTGTAACAAGGTTCCTTAGCTAATAATCAAACACAAGCAGAGTTACACCAGGCAGGGCGAAAAGATAAAGATATTTTTTCCACTAATGCATTAATTCACAGACACTCATCAGTAGGGCTGCAACGATTATTCGACATAATCGATTACGTACATTATAAAAATTAGTCGATGCATCGTATTATTGTTTTTGTCATTGGTCAAATCAAATACCAGCCGGGAAAAAGTCATCTGTACTTGCAGTTTCCTACAGGAACTGGTGGGGGCAGTATCACTCCCACTATTGACGTTAGAAGAAGTGGAAGCACGACAGCGACAGGCGGGGAAATGTGAGTACACAAAAACCAAGACGGACAGTCGACCGACACAAAGTATTACGCACACTCTGCAGGAAGGAGTCTTCACCGAAGCACTTCCTGTTTAAAATACCACATTAACAGGAAGCATACATTATTCTGCTAGCACTTAAGCTAACCCGTCGCCCAGCTTGCGACAAACCACCCTCGTGCAAATTTTTATTGTTTGACAGCGCTATTTATTACTGCACCTTAACAAGCATTTCTTATCCAACCAGAAAAGCACTCTGAGAGCACAGACCTCCACCAAGCACTGTTAAGGCCAATTGATACTTTCCGCGTTCGCATGTCCGCGTTGGTGCACGAGGGTCCGCATCATGTAAATGTCATGGAACACGTCAGGAAGCACTCGAGCGGACAGGCGCGGAGGCGTCCGTGTACAGCTCCAAAAATGTGAGCGCGTCGCCTGGGCGCGGAGGGCGCGAGCAACTGCACTGCTCTTGCGCTAGCATATCAAGATGGACATCGTCGAGGAGAGACTTTGCGAGGAGAATCCTTAAAAAAATTCCTGGATCCAGACGGTGTTGAGGATCACCCCCAAAATGAAATCAGTTCTTCCTTTTCCCACTTCCAACATATCCTGAAAATTTCATCAAAATCCGTCCATAAGTTTTTAAGTTATCTTGAACAC
>OOFC01049304.1:0-12225 GCA_900323345.1 Pseudochromis fuscus | reverse complement strand
AACTGTCATGAACACAACCTGGTTTATAAGTTGTGGGACCAGTCTTGATAGATAGATAGATAGATAGATAGATAGATAGATAGATAGATAGATAGATAGATAGATAGATAGATAGATAGATAGATAGATAGATAGATAGATAGATAGATAGATAGATAGATAGATAGATAGATAGATAGATAGATAGATAGATCCTTTATTGATCCCACAGTGTTACAGCAGCAGATAGACAGTGCAAAGATTAAAAAGAGCAGCACACAATGTATACAGTGCACAAGATTTAAAAAATAGCATTTCTTAAAAAGGTTGCAGAGAGAAAAAAATTGAAAATAAAAGATATAATAATAATAATCTGAAAATAAAATGGCAGTGATGGAATATTGCAAGTTTCCTATTTACATTTTTTGTTATTGCACAGTGATCCACCTGTTAGAGCTCGATATGTAACAACGACCTGAAATGTTATTAAAAAAAAAGTAATAAAACCCGAAATGTAATAACTGGTCGATAATGTAACAAAAGTTCTGAGCCTGAAGTGTAATAAAAATGAACCTAACATGTAAGAAGTTAGAAGAAAAAGATTTTGGGCAAAGTTTTTTTGTTTTTTTTTCGACCAGTTATTACATTTCGGGTTTTATTACATTTTTTTTTTTATAACAATTCGGGTCATTGTTACATATCGGGCTCTAACATCCACCTCTTACCAGCCAACTTTTTATTTTGTTTCCTTTACTCACTCCTGTCATATATATTACCTGGTACTCTGCAGCGCGTGCCAGCTGCTGTGTGGCATTCTGGACATTGACGTCGGCGCTCTCCACATTGGCTTCTATACTGTCTGCAGAACATACAAGGAGCAATATATGTTACATGCAACAGGAGGGACAGAAAGAGGAGAACACACTCTTATTTCTCTGGTCTTGAATGCATTGCTCACACAGCCTAACAACAGGTACCGATACACTGCTGCAAAAACACACAAAATGTACATGAAAAGTAAAACTATAGAAAAAGTACGCCCATAAAACTGAAGATATCATGATGGTTCTCCTTGTTTCTTGGTTTTCCCTCTAGTGTTTCGCTGTCTGTCGTCCCCAGTGTGTGTTCTGTCTTATTTTGTAAAGTCTGTTTGTCAGTGTGTCTTTTTGTCCTCCTTTTTGTCCCTCCTTTGGGATTGTCTTCTCCTCCCCTCAGTTTCAGTGAGTTCTTTCCCTTCTTGTTTCTATATAGTCTTGTCATTCCTTCCTTATAGGACAGGTCTTGTGAAACCCCCTCGTGTACTCAGTGTAATTTTGGACTTGGACTTTTTAACTTTGGACTGGTTGTTACCTGCTCCTGCCGGGTACTTGAACCCTGTCATGTTTGCACCTCCTGTACTCCCGTGATGTTTTTTGTTTCCCCTGTGAGTTCCTTGCCCGTTGTGGATTTTGGCTCCCTGTGTGATTTTGGACTCTGGTGTTTGTTGCCCCCAGTTTTACTTTCCTGCTTTGTAGTTTTGTGGGGTTTTTTTTTGGTATCACCTTTTGATAATTAAAAGCTCACTTTTTTGTAATAATGTGAAACTGTAGACCAGTGGTCCCCAACCTTTTTTGCACCACGGACCGGTTTGACGTCGGTATTATCTTCATGGACCAGCCTTCAAGGTGTGGCAGATAAATACAGCAAAAATAAAATAACACGCCCGGCTAAAAAAACCAAATGTTTCCCCTTTGCGAAGAAGCTCTCCAAAGACTATTTTACTCATTTTTGCTAGTTTGCGGACTTATTTGTTTGGCTAACGTGTCTGATCACGTGACCGAGACAAGCGTACTGACGCGTGAAGACACACAGACGAAACTTAAGTCGGAGAGAATCCGGTCATTTTTCAAAATAAAACATCTTTCAGACTATAATACAACGGAATTTATATAAATCATTAATTCTTTCTGCGCGGCCCGGTAACAAATGTCTCACAGACCGGTACCAGGCCCCGGCCCGGTGGTTGGGGACCACTGCTGTAGACCATTTATCAAGAGCTGCCCTGAATGTCAGACAGAAGACAACTGATGGACACCTGAAGGAGGAACAGGCAAATAATGTGAGACGTGTAGTGACAGATGCTCACCTATCATGTCTCCCTGCTCATGGACCATCATGCCCAGGTCTTTGAAAATATCATTTATGTCTGTGATGTCAGCCTAAATCAAGAAACATAAAAGTTCATATAAAAGTTACACTTGAGGTGCATGTTTGTGACTTTACAGTGAACACCATCACACATAGTTATAGTACATGCTGTGGATGTTTATACCTCCAACTGCCTGATGGCCGACTCTCTCTCCTGGATCAGCCTCAGGTCTTCTTCGGTGATAGCCTCGGTCTGTGCCTGCACCTGGGACTCACTGCAGGAACATAACTAAAATTATACTTACTATAATAATGAGAATAAGTAAGAATAATAATGATCAGCAACAGTGAACTCACCCTGGGTAAGGAGGTGGCTTGTCATAGCTGTCTTCCGGCTGACCTCCCTATTAAAGAAAATTATTATTTATGTCCTTAACATTGCAAATGTACCACAGATTATTACTTTCCTCATTATGGGCACAGCAGTGAATCAGTAAGCACAGGGTGTTGTAATATCTGCACCCATGAGTACTTCATTAAATATAATTTGATTCTGCAGAACAGTTCATTGTCAAAACTGATGCACGGTCACATAGAACAAATACAAGCTGGAGTTTTTAGTCCACCCAGGATATGTAGCTAACTAACTATTTAAGGCAGGAAGACAGTGTTCCTACTTATCAGTCTGAACACAACAGATACAGATATTATTCTATGCAGTGAGATAAGTGATGAGGGAACAGAGTTGCCAAGCAAGCCGGCTCTCCCATTGGGAATATGTGTCTAAAACAGTCACACATAAAACAAAGTGTCTGGAGGCAGAGCAAAGTGAAAGCTTCTCAGGAAACTTTACTTCTGAAGTGACATCTGGTGTTGGAAGGCAGAGCTGAGTGAGCAGAATCTGATTTATTTATTTATCTAAATAACAGCTAGAATCCACAATTAGTGTTTTGTTTCATATGACTTAAAGTCTAGTGTAGTTTAGAAGATACTGACAGCAACAGTAGATTCAATATAACTGTAAACTGAAATTCAAAGAGCAAATTAGGGTCAGACATTTTGAAAAAAGTAAAATAAAAATCCAACTTTTCTTTTTGCTTATCCGGCAGAAAGACGTCTGAGGAGACTCTCAGTCATCCAGGTCCTTGTTATCTGAATCAGGGAAACCCAGACTTGGCTTTAGGTTCTCAAAGACATTTTTGTCTCTCATCAAAGAGACTTAGGTGCTAACAGGATTGGTTGATAGGGAGTACCAGGTTTTTAACTCTCACAGGGTCGTTATCAAGGTTATTTGTGGCAAATTTGGCAGTTTAGGTACCGATTTAACAAAAACTAACCAGGCTCACCTCACTGTTCTACTCTGTTGCTCCTTTCAATGATGGCTGAAATGTCCAATGTTAACCCTTTGTATGGACCGCTATGAGGTCTGCCTGATCCATACACCCAACAGACCACTACAGAGGTCCACGTGCTTGTGTTTGTTTATGCAAATTTATCCGAATGCAAGCGACTCCTGGCTAAATGTATCAGCAGCATGAAGCTCTTTAGCCTGTGAAGATCAATAAATTAGTCCCATCCCATTTAAGCTGCAGGGTTCAAAACGTGAGAAAAAAGTTGTGGCTTATAGTCCGGAAATTACAGTAATTGTGCATGTTGACAAGGCAACAGAACTGTATGTAAAAAATTACTCGCCAGCAAACTAAATTTGAAAACATTAGTGTCAAACACTAGAAGATCATAAAGTGTAAAATTGTGGCGGTGATGATCAACACCATCTACAGGATCAAATTGTGAAACGAAGCGCAGACGAATTGGCTTTAAAAGCATCTAAATCTGTGTGATGATTTGAGGATGGGTGTACTCACATTCCAGTCATTGGTTGATCCCGAACTATCACACTGTTATACAAGCTTGATCGGTTACATCTCATTTAATCATTGTAATTATTTTACTGCTCCATCAGCTGACGTGGTGGCCTCGCTGACATGTGATACAGCCAGTTACTCACAGACACCCTGGAGCTCGCTCTGACTCTGGCCACAAACTCTCTCTCTTTGTTGGCTGCCTGCCGCTGAGTCTTCTGGAAGCTGTTCAGAGCGGCAGAGAAGTCGTTCAGCAGGCGCTCCTTCTGTAGCTTTCTCTGCCGCTGCCAGCACACACAGAAACAAAGTGTTACCGGGGAAACCACAGAAGTACTCGTTACAGCTTTATCATTGAATCAATCTGGTGGGAAACCTTAAAACTCTGAGCTACAGTGAAGGAAGACTTCATCAAACAAGCAGAGAAATGGACAAAAGAACCGAGGCTCAAAAAAGAGGGCAATGCAAAAGTGTAAAAAGGTGTAATATCACTGGTGGCCACTAGAGGGTGGCTCCAAAAAACTTCATTTCACTCTAACTTAAACTCAAAAGTCTTAATTTTCAAACATGAAATACAAGTCATTTTTATATCAACTAAAGTTAATTCTTCTTATTAGTGACGTCGTGGTCCATCTTAAAAAAGTTCATCAATAAGTAAATATTATACCCTATTAGACAAAAAGAGTAGATTTAGGGGTGTGTTTAGTTTGATTGACAGGTCTGGTGTCCAATCAGAGCAGAGCTGAACTCGAGTCTAATACACACTGGCAGTGTTCTCGGGTTCAAGGATCAGACCCGCCAGCTCGCACCTCCCTTCATATCCAAATATGGTCACGTCTGGCTCCAAACAACCAACATGGTGACGTTCAAATACCAAACTCCTGGCTTCAAAATGCAACTCCAAAAATCAATGGGTTAAGCCACGTTAGCTTTGTCCTTTCTATACAGAGTCTACTGAAGAATCTAAGAGCTCAGTACCTGATCCTGTCCAACAGGTAGTGAACTGAATGTCTTGATCAGTCGGTCAGTCTCCTTCGCCAGGTGGTTACCTTGCTGCTGTTTCTGTTGACTGGTAACCAAGGACAACAATTTAAATTGTAATTGTTCAACTTTTACACCATTTGTAGTTATGAGTTGTTATCCTAAGTTTTTTTTTTTTTTTTAATAGATATTTTTATAACAGGACAGTTCTCCAAATCCAACCAGTCCCCTGTAACTCACAGCGTGTGTCGTAGCTGGCTGCTGTCCTGCTCGGTCCCCAGCAGGGACACTGCTCTCTGCAGCTCAGAGGCTGGAAGACAAGAAACACATTGTTTATTTGTACTCAAATATCACCACGTGATGATCATGATTCACATACTGGAGTCAGTAAAGTGGGAGTAATGTGCAGCTGATGATTTATTGTGTGTGTGTATTACTCAGTAGTGTGATCTTATGAATATTGGAGCTGATGTTGTGAACCAAAACACTGGGTTCCTCTGGAGTCCCAGCCTGGTAGGCCATGATGGAGAGCTGTGAGGACACACAACACAACAGCAGTCTGTCATTTCATTCATTCATTCATGAGTCACACTGAGATCTAAATGATATAGTAACTGCGGTGAGCTCACTGCTCTCATGACTGACATGTGAAAATACCTTTTGGCATCTATGCTGAAACCATTTGTTTACATATATTGTCTAGATCTTGCTAATTTGTGGAAAACAAATATTGCAAAGGCTCGTTGGCTGCTGTCCTCAGCTATGACTTGAAATACAAGCTGAAACCTATAGTATGTCAGATGTGCGATAGTGTTTTTTTAATCTGTTGTCTCTGCTATCATCTTCCTGATCTTGTGGTGAGACTGATATCTCTGAGCTTATCTCTGTCAAGGATTTCATTCCCACAATACACATTAGGCACAGAATTGATCTCAGAGGTGGTGAATTATATACTTTAAGTTCTGCCATGCCAAACCTAAAACACTATTTATTTACAGACTGTGCTTTATATAGAGTCTGATGTAAAGTTTGCTGAATCCTGTGCAGCAAGGTGTATGAAAACACCATGTGTAGAATAGATGAAGCAAGTACAACATCCACTTGTTGATTGTTGGAGTCACATTTTGAAGCCAGGAGTTTGGCATCTGAACATTGCCATGTTGGGTTTTTTTGGAACCAGAAGTAACTATATTTGGATATGAAGCGAGGAGTGAAGATGCAAATCTGACACTTGAACCCGAGGACAATGCCCAATGTGTATGAGACTGGAGTTTAGGACTGATCTCACTGGACACCAGACCTGTCAATCAAACTAACCATGCCCCTAAACCTTCCCCTTCTTGAGCCCAATATCTATTTAAAGATTAACTTTTTTTGAAGACAGACCACCAGATACTGATAAAAAGAGTTGACTTTAGCTAATGACATCATAGTGACTTGTGAAGAAAAAAATACTGACTGCGCATTTCATGATTGAAAAAACAATTTCTGAATTGAGTTTTTTGGAGCCAGCTCCTAGTGGCCATTGCACTTTTTTGCACTTCTGCATTGACCTCACCTTTGAGACCTAGTTACTTCATCATTTTCTACATACAATCTATAGAAACGAGTGTGAAGTCAACAGACTGGTAAAACTGGAAATGATTACTATATATCAATTTTTAAATTTATTTTTAAGTGTAAATTTGACCAAACTTGTCGATTAAATATCAGCACTGTAACTTTATCTTAAGAAAGTGTTACAAAGTACTATTTTGTGTCAGGTTACTTAACATCCAAACTTAGAACAAAACTGTTTGGTCCGTGAAAAAGTGAAAGGGACATGAAAGTGAAAGACACAAGAGATTTGGAACCACTGGTTAAAAATCTTCACATGCTGTTGCATTAAAAGGTTCTCCCACTCAAACCATTAAAAAACATCCCCACTGAGACCATAAGATCTCACCTCCTGTCACAGTTTGTCAAACTTTACGCCCCTTCACAGTACAGACTACATGAAGATCAGTCATGCAGACTTCCAAGAAGACTGAAACTGTGGGCAGTATGCAAATAACAACCACTTACTATGAAAGTCTCACACTCTTAACCCTTACATACTGTTCGGGTCAAATTTGCCTCGCTTTGTATCATCAGTAAAAAAATACCCTATACGTCATTTTCTTTCAGCCTAAAATTTGACGACCTTTCCTAAAGTGACACACAATACACAAAAATGGCAATACTTTAAAATACTTTTGTACAGGTGATATGGCACAGTAGCACAGACTGTATACAGAATGGACTCTCTCACTGCTCTCTGAAATATAAACACTGGACAAATCATCCATTCATTATCAATATCAGATAGGTTATTGATACATTTTAAATAGATCTTAAGTTCAAAAGTTGGCAATAGACACTTAATATGAGCTGAAGCATACTGTGAAGGCATCAAATATGAACTGTCTGATCCTGTCAGCTGTCATTAAACCTGTTGCACTCCCATCTGTCGGGAGTGTGTGTCCCAAAAATGCGGAAATCACAAGTTTGTTTGTTTTTTTTAGTTGCATTTAGATGAATGCATGAATGACCACCACTTGCGTGATTGTGGATTAAAGCCGTTTTTTATGTGAACTTTCCACCACTGCTGACTCGGACATGTCGCAGCACTAAAGACATAAAGTTATAATCAGAGTCGCAGCCCAGTCTGAGGGAGTTTCTCTCTCTTTATCCAAAATACGTATTATTTCACTGTGTTCGCTTCAAAACCTGAAACAGCGTCGTGAGCACGCGCTTTTTCATCCAAACACACGTGAACCCCGCTTTAAATGTTCAGCTCGGCCGGTGTAAAAGTTTTGACTTTACCTTTCTTGTGACTCGGAGCCTCGGTGTGTTTCCTGATTCTCTGCCACTCCCCTGTCACATGATGTCTGCTGCACTCAGGACTACACCATTGGTGGGAATCAGACGGCAGGGAAAGTGATGATACAGAGACTAGGACCTGTGTGAGATTTACAGATATATCGGCAAAATTATTGTTTCCCTTGTAGGAATCATCTGTTTATCTGTTTCTATCCCAGTAGTTTACAGTGACTGAGCCACAGACACAGTGCTCGGCAGTCTAATCCAGTGGTCCCCAACCACCGGGCCGGGGACCGGTACCGGTCCGTGGAGCAGTTGTTATCAGGCCGCACAGAAAGAATAAATAGAAATCTAACTTCCGTTACATTGATTATTAGAGGCTGAAAGACATTTTATTTTGAAAGGAACGACCGGATTCTCTTCAATTTAACCTTTGCCATTGCCTCTTGACATATGCTTGTCTCGGTCACGTGATAAAACGTATCACCTATCACGTATAACGTCAGATACGTTAGCCAAAAAATAAGCCCACAAACTAGCGAAAATGAATAAAATACTAACGTCTTTGGAGAGCTTCTTTGCAAAGGGTAAGAGGACAACTTTTTATGGTGGTCGTGTTATATTATTTTCGCTGTATTTATCTGCCTTGAAGGCCGGTCCGTGAAAATAAAGCCTACATTAAACCGGTCCGTGGTGCAAAAAAGGTTGGGGACCGGTCGTCTAATCCATGCACACATACATGCACAGGGTCATAGCTGTAATAATGAGAGCTCATAAGAACACACTTTAGGCATATATGACCATTATTTAAAAAGTTGTGACAGCTTTTGTATGGCAGTTCTAATGCCACTACTACAAATGTGCCATTGGTTGCCAGCCACTGGTTTGTGCGCTCCCATTTTGAGGCCAAGAGTGTTGTTTTTTCGGAGCCAGACGTGACCATATTTGGAACCAATTAAGTAGATATTAGGCTTCAAAAAAACATATTTTGGGATGCAGTTAGCTTGAACCACTCTTGTCTCCCAAACAACAATCATGTTCAAATGTCACTCTCCTGCAAGGCCACAAACCAGTGGGTGACATCACACTTGCTTCATCCATTTTCTACACAGTGTATGATCAGGAAGCACCAGTTTCCTGCCACACTATAAGTAAAGCCCTGCTGTGTGCAAAGGTGGACAATAATCACACTCATTTCTTTTCTTTAATTTACACTTCCAGTCTCATTTTCTAAGGCAGAACGGCTTAACACCTGAAATTTAAAAAATGAAAAAATTGTCTTTTTAATCCTTTTAGAGCATATCCCTGGATGTATATTGTTCACGTATGTTACAAAAAAACTTAGATTTATATTTTATTTTTTCATGTATTTATATATGTATTTATTTATTCATTTATATAGCCTACTTTCATCGTCTTGCACCGAGCAATTTCAACCAATAGTAGATACACTTTAAAATATGGAATAAGTCTTTGTAGTCGTTGAAAAAGCTTTTATTTTTAACTGTCCATTTCACTTAAACTCAAAACTGGCAGGACAGTTCAAACTTGGAGGGTGGACCCTACAACACCAACCCCCAACACGTCTACCATCGGGCAGACGGTACAGGAGTATCAAGTCCAGAACAACACCACAGGCAAACAGATTTTAACCACATGACATCAGGTTTATGAATAACCACCTTATAGACTGACCCACAGGCTAACATCACTAAGGCAGGAGATAGACGCACACATAAACACACACACACACACACACACTGTCTGGACTCATGTCCGGCTGTTACTCCATGATATTTTTTGTTGTTATCATCTACAGTAACATATTCTGCTATGCAGTTTATTAATGCCATTGTCCACAGCCTGATGATATCTTGTTGTGTTATGTTTACATCCTAACTGACTTACTGTTATTGTCACTGCAATAATGCACAACACATCTTATGTCACTTTTTTTTTACCTCCTTATTTTTGCACATACAACAATTATAGCTTATTATATCTTTGCTTTGTTTTTTTTTTGTGGAAGGAGGACTGGCACTCAGCATTTTATTACCACTGTTATTTACCATGCACATGACAGTAAACCTCTTGAATCCTATGTTTTCTATAAAGGTGTCCAAGGAGTGAGAAAAGAGGGGAGTCTGCAGGAGCAGTAAGCTTTGGCTAAAAAAATGTACTGTCTGTGTGTTGCCGTATCATTTACATGTCATCTTGCAACAGCAAAATTTGCACCATTTGTTGAACTTGTACTGTACTCCAGCATTTTCATTATATATTGATTTATATTTGTACGCCACCATATTTCAGAAACAATTTGGTTTTTAGTCCATCACACTTTTGATACATAAGATACCCAAAAAGCATATTGTCACTTCATAAAAACCTCAAGTACCTCTAATATAAGCCTGTTGCTGATCCATCTCTGAAACCTATGTGCTGTCATCAAACACTGAAGGGATAATCCTGCATACTAATAAAGACTGCTACTTTATGTTGTGATAAATGAACATTAACACTTGTACTTGTTAAGAGTACTCCCGATCTGAATATTCCCTACCTTTGATTGAATGTGTATTTTTTTACCGTTGCATGTCCATGTTGCCTCACAGCAGGAAGGTTCTGGGTTCAAATCTCGGCTCTGCCTTTCTATGTGGAGTTTGCATGTCATCCCACAGTCCAAAAACATGCTTGTTAGATCAGTCTAAACTGACCAAAGGTGTGAGTGTGGATGGTTGTCTGTCTTTGTGTGTTAGATGATATATGATAGATGATTGATTGGCGACCTGTCCAGGGTGTACCCCACAGCGGCCAGCTGGGATAAGCTCCAGCAGACCCCTGCAACCTAAATGGATAAAGTGGGTACAGAAGATGAATGAACATCCAGTATCTACACATATAACCAAAATCAAATTATCAATATCAACAGAGATGTTTATTGGCTGACCAGCTGGACGGCCCCAAGTACAACCTCATCATTCATAGCCTGTTGAGTAAATGAACAGACGTGCGTTCCACAGCAAACACAGAGGTACGTAAGACAGATGTACTGGAAGCCCGAAACCGGATTAGATAAAACAGCATCAATAACATACCTAGACAGATGTTGGCACACCAGTTACACAATTCCACACAGGTTATCTAAACAGTTTTTATAACAGATCCACTTCAGGTCTGTCGAGGCTTTCATTTACTTTTTCATTCTTTTTCTTGTATTTATTTATTTTTTTACATTTTGTTTTACAGAAAAATGCAGGTCATAATCATATTTACTGTATCCCTTAAGTAAAGGATTGGTGTTGTAAAATGAATGTGAGACAGTCTGCCATGCAGACCATATAAGGACTGAAGCATCTCAAAACAATATATAGATTTCTGAATGAGTTGTCCAGTCTTCAGTCAGTTTTGAGGAATGCAATAAAAGACTGATCCTGTGGTATTTTTGTTTGGTGAAAATCACCAGCAACATTTTCAGAAGTCTTTCAGAGAGTTCACAGGTGAATGTTCTGTAGGTTCTGCTCTTAAACTCTGTTGACCAAAGACAGATATTATCTTTACATCAGTTCATAGTATTATTGAAAGTTTGTACAGTGTGGATTCAGCTGACGTGATTGAGAAAGAACAACAGGGGTACAGTTACATGTCAACCATTGCCAAAGTCCACAGAATGATGATTAAGCCCGTAAATGCTCAGCTCTGCTTCTTTTCTTCTTCTTCTTCTTCTTCTTCTTCATCTTCTTCTTTGTCTTCTCTAACCATTGGTGTGAGTGTGTGCGCAAATGGGTGAATGAGGTGCCTCATAAAGCACTTTGGGACCTAGCAAAGGTAAACAAAGTGCTATATAAAAAGTTTGGGGTCACCCTATCAAACCAATGATAAAATTGGTAAAATTGTTTGTGTGTGTATATACACACGTCCTGTTCAGCACCTTAGGGTCACAGTATGGAGTCTGGGTGAGTTGTGGTGCCACAGTTGATTTGCTCTGCAAGGGAAGAGTCTGAAATACTCTTCCTGTTGCAACCTTTATTGATGTTTACTGGCAGTCTACTGGACAGCACACGCTCCAGGGAGGCTAGAAGAGAGATGGCGGGAGAGACAGAGGAAGGAGAGAGAGGAGGGGACACAACAACAACAACAACAATGGCAGCAACAGAGAGAGGTTGGGGAAGCCAGCAGCATGAGAAAAGAGAGAGGATGGCTGAGATAGGGGAGAGGAGAGCAGAAGATACAATGACAACAATCAGGGCGAACACTGTAACAGTAAAGTGTATAACAACAACAAAAACAACAGTGACAACAACAGCAACAGTTACAGCAGCAGACTGTGAAGAGGCTGTACACAGACTAGCTGTAGTGGTGATAAGATTACTATTTATGAATGTTGTACGTGTGCGTATGTGCGTTTGTATGTTGGGGTTTGTCATTGCATGTGGAGGGT
>OOFC01049303.1:0-12857 GCA_900323345.1 Pseudochromis fuscus | reverse complement strand
GCACACACATACATGGCTCTTCCTGGTGTGATTAAGCCCTGCTTTCTACTGACATTAGCAGATCATGTGGCTTTCACCAGGAAAGGGATCTGGGGACAGAAAATTATAAAACATTTATTTATTTATTTGTTGGTTCGCCGTGGACATAAATCCGTGCAGGGTCTATTTATAGGGCCTGCATGTTTGCCTGCTATTTTTGAAGATGAACTTCCTGTCCCATGGGCTGAAAGAAAGCTTTGGATCAAACAACAAACTCTAGTTTATTCCTTTGCTCTGAACAAAAAGGGGCAACAGGTTGATGGGGAATGTGGTTGAACACGTTTCAGTGAATGGTCAGAAAAACAAACCAAAAAAAATAAATACTTTGGGCTACATGTCTAAGCTACTGGCAGCGGGGGAGAGCATGAGATCACCAGAGTAACTGGGAGCCTGAAAAATGAGCATCTGTGTGTCAGAGCGTAGTGTGAGGGGAATGCTTATGATACAATAAGAGTGAAGCCACCGAGTTCAATAGCCTGTCTCCCAAGGTTCATCTGGTACACATATGTCCTTTTGCAAACTCCACGTGCCTCAGAGGATGCTGGAGAAGGCTGAAGTAGATGCACGCTGTCCCTATGTGCTATACAGAGAAACAGTGATGTCACGTTTATGTGTGCAGGCCTTTTAAAGCCAGCCTACCTCGTTAATGACTGGAAGGACTGGATTCATCGCTGATTTGTGTGCCCGCTCCGTAGGATGTTTGTCACTGTGGGATTTTCAGCAGGGCTGGTACCCTGTATTCAAACTCAACTTTGAGCCATGCACAGATGTACAACTAATGAGAATGTCCTGCAAACAAGCACGAATCACAAAATAAGACAAATACAGCAAGTCCAAGAGGGAATAAACCAAATCGGAGGCGAAGAATTGCATCTATGATTACGTCTTCATCTTTTTTTCATGTTACACAGCTGAGCTGTTGATGCAAAAAAAAAAAAAGCATCATAAATAGCAGGTGACACCATTAAATAGTCAAGCCGTTGCATATTCTGAAAGGAAGACAGTAAAAAGCCATTGATATGCACAGCTGGAGGAGATTTAGGGGCAGGCGGGCACTTGGCACCGGCTTGGTTTGTGCCAAGGAGCCCATCGTTCACCTGAGTTACTATGGCCATGATTGATTGCAATGAGAGCTCAGGCTGACTCATTGTGCCAGCGCCCCACCAGAGTCTCAAGGTTGTTCGCATTAACAGCAGTAAATTTTGCATAATTGATAGCATGCTCGATCTATACAAGTCATTCTTCACAAGGCTATGAACAAGTAAAGCAATCTTTTTTCTCCCTAACAGCATTTTCAGCTCCGGGTGTAATCCATCTGGATATGAATATGGACATATGGTTTATGAACATAAGAAGTTGGTGCAAAAACTTGTTATGAATGCAGTTTTACGACTCTGACACAGCTGGAAGCAGAGTTGAAGAAAACAATTCAGAAGTTAAAGGGATAGTCTGACATTTTAGCTTTTTGGTGGATGAGATAATGGATGCTGCTGTCGAGACTGTCCACTAAACACGGAGCTACAGAGTGGGGTAAAACAGCAGAGTAATAAAATCCATCCACCAGGACCTTACTAATTAGAAATATATATTGTGTTTGATTATTCCCTACAAAGAACTAAATGTTAAAAAGTACTTTTTGGACTATTACTCGGCAGGAAGGAGTACAGGAGTTACTGCTTTTTCTGAAAACTGCTCCGAGCAAATCCCACAAATAACCTCTCTCCACTCTTGGTGCTAATTTAATGGCACATTTACACTGGTACCTACTCGCTTTGCTTCGCCTCGGATCGCTCGGGATCGGCGACCTTCGGTTGCATTTACATTGCCGAGGATAGTCCCTCCTCTGCGTAGCTCTCGCTGAATTTTCTCATCGGTGACTAATGACAAGGTTTGCACCTCGTCCTGAGTCCATGGGGCAGGATTTCTAACAGATGCCATTTCTCTTCTTGTTGCTATTTCAAGATTTAAAAATGCCCGCGTGTTTGCGGGGACAGATTATGTGCCGCGCAGTGATGACGCAACGACGCAGTGACGATTCCGACCAATAAGATTTTAGTATCTGCTCCGACCTGACCGGGTACTTTTTTTGGAACTGCAGGAGAGGAGGTACGAAAAGTTGTACCAGGTACCAAGTTCTAGCTACTTTTTTGCCAGTGTAAATGCGCCAAAACCGAAGCGAAGCGAGTTGGTACCAGTGTAAATGCACCATAAGACGCTGCCAGTTTTATATTCAACCCTTTAACACCTGAGCCTCCAAATTTCCACCTGGATTTTTTATGCTTATTTTGATTTCAATTTTAACATGCAAAATCTAACATTCATGTGCAGTTGCAGTGTTTTTGTTCACTAAAACTCTCAAATCAAAATCCATTTTTGTGTTTTTCTGCTATTCTTGCTTCATCGTCACTATTATTACACTTTTACAACACGTAGTATGACACCATATTCACTGTAAAGTGCAACATCTCAGCTCTCAGGAACCGTTGTACTTTTTCTGATTGCGCAAACCGTGACATAGTTACGGTAATCCAAAGACGCATGTGCAGACCTGTTGCCGAAGACCCGCTGGGAATTAAATGGTTAATGTGTATTTCTCTTCCATTATTTGACATATTTGATCAAATATAACTTGCTTTAGAAAGCGTCACATTTCTGTGACATCTCCCATATGCTCTCATGGGAATTATGGACTGCAGCCATATGGTATGCTGCTTAAAGGGTTAGGGGACATTGCATTATTTCCTCTGCTTTCCACAGTTCGCTGCACAAAGCACTGTCCTTGAAGAGCAGTGTAAACTGCAGTGCAAATATGTACCTGCTTATGGGAGAGTTACATATCCATGTTTAATCAGCCATAGAAAAATGCACACGCATGAACCCTTTTAAACACCCTGTAAACAAACTGCATGATCAGTCTTCATTCCCTCTGTAGGATGATGCTGCTCAACATGAATTAATTAGGCATCATGGCTACTTGTTGGCTGAGGTTTTTGTTGAGGTGGGAGTAGCACAGGACACACCCAACAGATGTCCTCAGGGACTGTGACACAAGTGGACTCTCCTACTGGTAATAATGTAAATTTAAGAGTTGTACACTTGAAACTGCATCATATTTGCATATAAACCACAAACCAGGAGCCGCCTGTGCCCTCTGTGCTGTATTTACCGAAACTGCAACACGTTTAACAGCAAGCTGGCAATATTACAAAGACAGTGCAAAGCTTCTGTTGTCTGTCATAACGGCAGATTTGAATCACATCGTAGATTCAGGGGGATTAGGAAGGTGTAATTAACCCAGATACAAACCTTGAGTATTTAGAGAAGGCATCAAGATGACAGAGACAGCAATTAGTGCATGTGTGTGCATGTGTTTGTGTGTGAAGTGCCTTCAAACGCGCTGAATCAAGGTCCCCGAGCGCGGCGCTTTGTAGCTAAAAATGACAGCTCTTGTCTCATTCAGACAAGATTCGTAGGCGAGATGTCTCAAAGCCGCATTACGAGCTTTTGCAGCTTTGAGATGTTTGGTGTGATCAAAAATGTCTGGGTTCCACAAGGAGTTTAGCATAAACACAATGATTATGGGATCAATGTTCATGCTAATGCTCGCTGCCACCAGGCATAGAGTCGAGCTCCAAAATAATAACTGTTTGCAACTTTAAATGGGGATCTAGTCCCTGCACGTGGCTCCAGGCAGAGGTGTGCACAGCGTTAAAACCCCGGCACATTTCTCTCTGGGCCTCATCCGGGGGAGAGGAGTTAATTTGTGATCTGTGGCATTTTAAAAATTACACTGATTAACCCGAGAAGTTGTTTTTACAACAGGTCAGGAGAGGATGATAAATGACTCAAAGAGGGCTGCCGCTTTCATAACTACGTGGCCTTTTTTTTTTTGCTGTCGCCTTCTTTCACATTATTCATCACTAATCAGCCTCCACTGACATTTGCAGATTGCAGCAACATATCCAAACACACTGCAGTCACTCTTCCACTTTACAACTCGGGGTTTGATTGCAGCCATGAAAATCAAATGTCAAAACGCTCCCAAACAAAAGCATCTTGTGTGGAAAAGGAGTGTTGTTAGTGGGATCATGGCTGCTCTGTTTACTGTTTGTAAATGTTTGGTGGTGTCATTGAAGCAGGGAGAGCTCATACATGGCAGGGGGGACCTCAGCTTCACCCAACACGACTGATCCGGGGAGACGTGGCGCCCGACATCAACTCTGTTATTAAATTTTCACACACTGCTGACCGCAATATCATCAGGAGCAAACACTCGCTGCTGTGTACCCTCGGGTGCCCGGGTCTGTTTACTTGCATATTTGAGCTGCTTGCATGATTCTGTGTTGTGAGATAATTTAGGAAGTCCGGTGAAAATATTTCCACCTCAAACACTCAGCTGATTTATTTGACCTATTTACAAGGTCGGCGCGGACCTGACTCTTGGAAACCAAAGTCAGTAATTATCGCTCTCACCTTTCAAGGAGCAGGTTATTGGATATGAGTGAAAAATAAGATGGCAAAAAAAGTACAGTGTGCAATTTGGAGCTGTTACAAGAAACTTCCTGTTACTTATTTGCTCTGCGTAAGCATGCCGCACATCAACTCCGTCCCCGCCTTTCTCTGTATAATATTGAAGAATACCTGAGGAGATGACTCAGCGGTTTAGTAAAGCAGCAGTTTCTCCTCATAAGAATAAAAATTCAGGCCTTTGTTCTTATCACCTCTGAATATAAAATAAGTTTAGAAATATGCCTCTACCACTAAGGAATGGGAAAAATAGACATTTGGTCTGTCAGCAGCCCTTTGAAAATAAAGTTTTAAATCACAGAGAAATAGTTTTGACCCTCATAAATCTATTCATTTGAAAAACTATTTTCATATATGAAGTTTTCCTCCTGCTCGAGTACTCCCAGCCTCCTCCAGGCAGCAGCACATCATCTATTCAAGTTTTATTTTAGACTGAGATAATGTCTTGTTTCTGGGAATAATTTGGTGTGGTGCTACCTCAAATCTGTTGAAATCCCAGTCTCTGGATCCAAGACGTTCATGTTGCACCGTGTGAATTTGGTAAACAGATGCTCCCTATGTCTTGGTGCAGTTGTTGTATTAAACTTTAGTTTTGCACAATAATCTGTTTTTAAACTTTATGGTCAAGCTGTTATTTCGAAACCATGTTGTATATAGCTGTTTGGCTTTGGGTCCTGAGTTTGCCCAACAGATTAGGGCTAGATTTATGATGTTGCTTGGGGAAAGTAATGAGCTCCAGCGTTGCGGCTCCATCAGAAAATAACAGTTTCCTTGCACACTGGTCCGGGTGTTGGTCGAAACTGATGAGTATAATGAGGAGTTTTTATATCTTCATGGTTTTATTCCACCCTTGCACTATTTTGGGAACAGTATGTCTGACGTCAATAAACGCAGAGAAATGAAATAAAGAGTTGGTCTGAGGGTGACGGTTAAAATAAATACGAACACAGGCTTTTGAGATTATGAACTGCAAAATCGTGCACCGTCTTCAAGGGCAAAAAAGCAAAATTTTAAACGATCACCATTGTCTAATCAAATCTTCTGTGAAGCATTTGCTGGGAAAAAAAAAAAAAAGATATGTTTGAAAAGTAAGCGGCCTTGCTGGCACAGCATAAGTGGGCTGTCTTTTGAAAGCCTTGCTGCAGTTCAGTTTTCCGTCACAACGGATGAGGAGCTGTCCTTGGAGGCATGTGCACAATAGAGACAATGAATGAGAGGTCACAAATGGTTTGGACAGCACTGGCAGAGAGTACAGCACACAAATAATCCAGCAAATGTAGTATTATGTAGATGCTTTGTATTCTTCGGTCTTAATCTCAATAACGAGACAGTAAAACAAGACTGTGTCAGTACAGACACTGCTCCTCTAAGATACAGCAACATGCTGTGCACTGCTTTTATTTTGTGTTTCGACATTTTATTATTTTTTTCCTCCCCTTGCCCCCCAGCTGGTGCAAATAACACCACTTTCTTCACATGGGTTGACAGCTTGACAGGCTTTATGATTGGTTGGCTCGTCTGTGCAATCACTCAATCAAAAAGTGAGTACGGTGGGAGACCAGGGCATGATTAATTCTATTTGTTATAGGCACACTCTCCTAATGAGATGCTGCATGCATTCAAGCTTGCTGTAAACTTTTTAAATGAATATTTATGATGGGACAGGTGTTTGGCAACAGCACACATCCAATATCTGCAATCTAGAGCATTTTCTGGCAGAGCATTATGTTAGCATACTTCAGATATTTTAAATGTTACTACCGTATTTTCTGGACTATTGAGCGCACCTGTCAATAAGCCCCTATTGAATTTATTCGAACAGTTTCATGTGGTCCACTCTGACCGGGTCTGATGTGATGAGGCTAAATGTATCGGAGGCACGGAGCTTGCTAGCTTGTAAAAAGCTAACGAGCTTCGTGCCGCCGATACATGAGCCACACCGGTGTTTAAGCTGCAGGGTTCAGGAAAAAAGTTGTGGCTTATAGTCTGTAAAATACGGTAATTCTGACTTTCATTATATTTAAGCATTAATTGCTCCTATTGTCTTCAAAATAGTAATAAATGTCTTAATTATTTAAGATAATCAAAATTTTATGTGTGAAGTTTATTTTCCAAAAGTTTATTGCATCTGTCAATACAAGCCTGAAGTCTCCGTCCTCCAGGAAAGCAAGTGACTGGTTATAATTGACCCTCATATTGCTTTATTTAGCATTGCATTCCTTTAGTATTGATTGCTGCCTACAGGAGCACCACTCAGTGGGAGGTTGTCAGGATGGCCACGGTGCAGGAGATAACAGCAAGGGAGGAAGAAGCAGAAAAGCACTCACATAGTGGCTTCAGAGTCTAATTAGGTTGTATGTGTCGCTTAACAGCATTTTGAGGGTTGAAAGCAGTGGTATGTGTTCAGAGCCTGAGGGTACAATCTCATTTTACATTCAACTCCTTTCACAGCTCCCTGTGGTTGCAGGAAGCTTTCCCAAAGTTTTTAAATCAAATGACATCTCCAAAAAAGGGGCTCGGCATGTTACCTCTTGTAGTTGATACACATGATATTTGCCATTGCTTTGTTGGATTTGTTGGCTATTTTAAATATTACAGGTGGTGTAAAACCTGTAAAAATATATTAATAGCCCTACTGGTTATTTGTTGATGCTGATCAGCTTGTCATAATTTTTTAAATACCACTGAATAACAGCAAAGAATACTGGGGGTCTATAAATAAACCCATGTCATGTATATACATGTTGATTTAGTGCCTCAGAGGTTATGAAACTTTTCTCAGCTTAAGAGAAAATCAGCTGACAGTGAGGGACATCTAGTGGTAATTCACAAAACCTCCACATCAGGAGGCAGCTCCCACTCCTCTCCTCCAGTGTCAGACATACAACAACTGTTTTGCATGGCGCTTGCTGGGAATACAAATGGAAATTATTCTTGTATTCAAAGCAGTTGGTGGCTGTTGTTTGAGGCACCGAGTGTCACTGGAGCTGCTTCTGCATCAGGCACGTCAATAAGTCTGTCATCTTTTTCTGTTCCCAGTTTATCAGAGCGAGGTTGTTGCATATCTTAGGGGTGTGGGTAAAGCCTGGGTGCACTTCTCACAACTGGTGTCTGTCACTCTGAAAGCAAACTAATGTAAAGTTGAACCAGGTGAACAAGGGTAAGCAAGAAGTGGAAAAAAATGAGAGGAAAAAATCTCTAAATAGAAACAGAAAAATTGACATGATTTGTTTTGTCACAACAATTACCAACCACTGCTTTGATGTGGTTTATTCCCCCGTGCATCACTGCTGTGTTAAGGATCAGCTGCCTCCAGGGAGCGCCCGTCTCCAGTGTTTAGTCCTATTGTCCACCTTTTGCACCTGCCTGCAGTGAATGTCAAGCTAACCACAAATAGCCACTGGAATACCGAAACAAGACCTTCAAAGTAAAAGCCTCATTAAAAGCCTAATGACGTGAAAGTGCATGGAGTGAAAAAGAGACATGGATAAATATGCAGGGTGTAAATATAATAAAGAGAAAAAAAAAACAAAAACAGTTTAAAGGCGTTTTATTTGTCATTTTGCCAAAAGTGGATCCCAAACCAAAGTTCCCAAATTCACTTGAACAAAGACCCCAACGTCAAACTGTCTTCAGCTACAAGTGGAGCAAGTCCTGCATCACGTGGCACAGGGTGAAAGATAATGACGTCATACAAAAACAGAGTGTCTCAGGAAAAAACTTTATCTCACAGTGTGCACTCAGTAAAACACAGCAGACCTACTTTTCATATAATTGTATTGAGCTCTCTTAGTCAAGAGGTTTTTAATGTGAAAGTCACAGCCACCCGGAAGTCTCGGCCATCCCGGTGGACTTGACACCTGTCCACCTTGCACTACCTCCCTCCTCAGGCCTCCTCCCCTTCTGTGAACTCACCACCTACAACAAGTTTGACAGCTCAGCTTTTTAACGCTCACACGCAGAGACGCAGCAGCAGCAGCAGCAGCAACACTGTGGACTTTACTTTTCCCCTTCTCGGTTTTTACCCTTTTTTTTTAGCTATGTGTGCGTCTTGCGTCTCCTGCTGGCTATGAGGGATTTTAAGCGTCCGTAGGTTTGGTCACTACTTCTCTCCCACCCACCAACTTGGAGTTTCTTCTTTATTTTTTCGTTGACGTTGGCGTAGTTTTTGTAAGAAAAAAAAGTCATTTTTATCGTTGTTTCTTTGTGTGGCGTCGCGAGAGGAACTAAGTGAAACATGTCGAGGAGCACGGAGGAGGTGAACAAGCTCACTGAAAGTACATACAAGGTGGGTACAGGCTGGAGATGGAGCTGGGAACACAACAGGTGCCAGGACCACGACACGAGCAAAAACATAAATAAAAACAATAATGCACCTCTATAGAGATTGTGTACTTTAACTTTACGTGTCAAAAACCGACTTTTACCAGCTCAATGTGAGACAAGTGATAATAATGAGCCTCGTTAGTCGCTTTTATTAGGGCAGAAAAATAAACAAAGATGGACAGATGCAGCAACCTGGAAATCTTTATAGCACAATATATAGTCTAATATGAAATGATAAAGTAATGTGTGTAATAATTGAAAATTATTTACACATTTAAGTAGCCTTTAGTGTTGTTTTTACTGATTTACCTCAGCAGCTTAAACAGTCCCAGGACCACAGTGTTTAAAAATCAGCACTTTTTATATGAGTTTCTCTGGGAGCCAGTAACTGACTATTACTGAGGTGAATCACTGGTTTGGGAGAAAATAACCCCACCCTATTGGACTGTCATTTCCTCATTAATCTCCTACTTTGGTAGATCAGCATCATCCAGCTGCTTTGTAGTGTAACTGCTGAGTTTCATTTACTGAAGATAAAGTGGTGCTTTCAAGGTGAAGAGTGTTTCCCCTGTTGGATTGTGGGAGATATTTATTAAATGGTCTGTTGCCTTTATTGTTGAGGTTTCTGATTTTGTTGGGTTTTAAGTGTAACCTATGAAAAGAGAAAATTTTACTGAACACGAGCCACCACTTTCAAGAAAACCCACAGAGAGTTATTACGCTGTGCATGCCACGCTCCACAGGTGGCACAGTAAAGATGGCTGAGTATAAAGCTGCTGGAGGAAGAAGAAGAAGGAAAAAAAAATACTTGAGACTTTTCTCTCAAGCATTTAGCCCTCTTAAACAGCTTTTACTCACCGGCTTCCTCTTGGGGCAGCCCCCACAGCTCATTGGTGTGGTGAAATGCAGGGAAAAAAAGACTCCAGGTTTAATAATTTAGCTGCCTGTGTGTTTTGTGTGGTAAGATTATACAGCGAGCTCCTCAGCAGCAGCCATCACCTCTGGCTCACTGCTATTATAGTAACACAAGGCTCCCAGGATGGTTTGTTTGAATGAATAGTGAAGTAAATTGGTGCTAAGCCAAAGATTTTTGAAAGGGAAACGATTTGTTGCTCCATAAACTGTGAAAGCCTGGGAGATGTGTGACTAATTCAACTAATAGGCTTTGATTAATAGGTGATATAAGTTAAATCAGTCATGTCATTTCTTATGTATGTCATTGCCAGAGTGACTACATGTGTAGTTTATGTGTCACTTATTGACAAAGGTCTGAATCAGACGTGGGTGATCATTGCGCGCCTCGTGACACATTGCTTTCCTAAGGTGGTTTAGTCAAGTTTGATCATTCCTGGGCTTGGGTGTGCACCTAAACTAAGACCTTATCTTATCCTATAGAGTTTCATATGAATACAAATAGTACAATAAATTGCATAATTACAGAGTCAGAGATAAGCACGGCTGAGTCCGAGAAATGACATCAGATCAGAGTTTCACATTGTCACCTTGATAAACAAAAGTTTCTTGATTTTTTTTTTTTCATCTGTGTTTTTTGTTTCTGTCTTTCATTGCAAACAGGTGGATTTGTAATGAAGAGCATAGGTTATATATCCTGTTAATGAACAGTTAGTAAGGGTTAGCACATAGGCTGTTATAGAAATGGCCGAAGCTCAAGAATGAAGCCAGTGCTGAAAAGCCGTAATACTCCCAATGGCCACTAGATGCTGGCTCCAAAAAACTGCCTGCTGGAGCCTATCCCAGCTGTCATCGGGCAGGAGGCGGGGTACACCCTGGACAGGTTGCCAGCCTATCGCAGGGCTAACACAGAGACAAACAACCATTCATGCCCTCACTCACACCTATGGTCAATTTTAGTTTGGTCAATTCACCTAACAAGCATGTCTTTGGACTGTGGGAGGAAGCCGGAGAAAACCCACGCATGCACAGGGAGGACATGCAAACTCCACACAGAAAGGCCCGAGCTGAGATTCGAACCCTGAACCTTCTTGCTGTGAGGCACAAGTGCTGACCACTGCACCACCATGCCGCCCCTAGCATGAATTTATATCTGCAAAAATTATTTGGCTATACTCCTAATTTTTTAACCTCATGAATTAGAAGAAATTAAAACTAATGCAGACAGCAAATTAAGAGCAACAGCTTTATTGGTTCAGCATAAGTTATATCATATTATATGACATAATCATTCAACACAATGACACAATCCCGTCAGCTTTACTCAGCAGATTCCTTTCCCTGTAAAAAACAGATAAATAGTGTTTAGAAGTGAGTGATTGTATGATTTTAGTAAGCTGAGCACAGTTATTTTGTATAGTATTTGGAGCAAATGATAATGTAAAAAGAAAATTGTTTTTTGACATAAATTAAAGTAATTATTTCTGATTTAGATATTCAGTAAACTGATATTTACCTTGCCAGAATCACGGGTCTTTGCCCTCATCTTGTTGACCTGGGACTCAGCAATGTCAGCACGCTCCTCAGCCTCCTCCAGCTCATGCTGGATCTTCCTGCACTTGGACAGATGAACATTGGCCTGCTCCTCCTGGGATGCCAGAGAAAATCACATCACACAATGTACATTATCTGTCAAACTAAATTTGGTACAATATAAAGTTTTTAGTGTGAGAGGTGTATGTTTTTCTTACCGCTTCCTCAGCCTGCCTCTTGTAGGCCTTCACCTTGAGCTGCAGCTTGTCAACCAGATCCTGCAGCCTGGTAATGTTCTTCTTGTCCTCCTCAGTCTGTCATAGAAAATATAAATGTGTGGGTTTAAGATATTTTCAGGGGTAAGTGCAACGTGATCTTGATTTGTACTGCACATGTTCAGTGTTATTGTGGCTGTACCTGGTAGCTGAGCTCCTTCACTCTCCTCTCATATTTGCGGACACCCTTAACGGCATCAGCACCGCGTCTCTGCTCAGCCTCAACCTCTCCCTCCAGCTCGCGCACCTTCAGAAAATTCATATTATTAGAATCTCCATATTTTGAATTTTTTTTAGACATTGCTTCAACAGCAGACTTTGTCACCAAACTCATTTACCCTAGACTCGAGTTTCTGGAGCTGCTTCTTGCCACCCTTCATGGCCAGGTTCTCAGCCTCATCCAGGCGATGCTGCAGATCCTTAACAGCAACCTCCAGGTTCTTCTTCATCCTCTCCAGGTGAGCACTAGTGTCCTGCTCCTTCTTCAGCTCCTCGGCCATCATAGCAGCCTGGAAAACAAAAGGTTTCAATTAGAAGTGTAAAGAAAAGTAAATAGTTAATATGGAGTGTACTAGTTAACAAATGAAATTTGAACCAACATCAGTGATGGCCTTCTTGGCCTTGTCCTCTGCATTTCTTGCTTCCTGAACAGTGTCATCCACTTCACTCTGGACCTGAACCAGGTCAGACTCAAGCTTCTTCTTGGTGTTCAGGAGGCTTGTGTTCTGAAAGATGGAAATGTAGTTTAGTTTTCTCTTGCCTGACATAATAGTTTCAGAATGTGAAATTTTGGATAAATGATCAGCACATGTTCACCTGAGAGTGCAGAAGTCCAACACGCTCACTGGCGTCCACCAGCTCCTGCTCAGCAACTTTGCGGCTTCTCTCTGTCTGTTCCAGAGCAGCTCTGAGTTCCTCAATCTCAGCCACCATGAGACCGTTCCTGCGGTCCACCATAGCAGCCTGTTCCTTGAGGTCATCCTGTGCTCTGACAGCATCATCAAGGTGCAGTTGGGCATCCTGGTGAAAAAGAAGTATGAATATCAAAATGTAGGTGCACTTACTATAGTCTGTGCAACAGCTGTGAGCCTTACAGTACCTTGAGCTGTGCCTGGACGTTCCTGAGCTGTTTCTGGGACTCGGCAGCCTGGCGATTGGCATGGCTCAGCTGAACCTCCATCTCATTCAGGTCTCCCTCCATCTTCTTCTTGATTCTCAGGGCATCGTTCCTGCTCCTGACTTCAG
>OOFC01049302.1:0-13032 GCA_900323345.1 Pseudochromis fuscus | reverse complement strand
ATATTAAGCGCACCTGTCTATAAGCCGCTATTGAATTTATTCCAACAGTTTCATGTGGTCCACTCTGACCGGGTCTGATGTGATGAGGCTAAATGTATCGGCGGCACGGAGCTTGCTAGCTTGTAAAAAGCTAACGAGCTTCGTGCCGCCGATACATGAGAAACACCGGTGTTTAAGTTCAAAGCATCGGAAAAAAGTAGCGGCTTATAGTCCGGAAAATACGGTAATTTCCAACCTCATCGAGATCTAAGTTCTGCTGCTTTTTTGTTGTATTTTCTTGATGTTTAACTGTTTAAGTCTTAAGAGAAAAAGTTCAATTAATAAACTTTTGGGCAGTATATTTACCAGTGAGATAAACTTTGTAGTTCAAAGGTTAACTGTGTATAGTCACAGTGGGATTCTGAGGACAGAAAAGCGAGTATTCATAAAGTCTTCAAAAGTGGAGCTACGTCTGTTTTACTAAGAATTACTTCACCTTTGATGTGAGATAAGATGCACTGAGGAACCAGGAAAAGGTTTCATGATGGAGAGGAGGAAGTGATGTTTTCTGATAGTGCGTTAACTTCCTCCTGAGGTGAGTGTGGGACAGCTGAGGGACACAGGATGGAGTTATGCTGTGTAGATGTTGTGTAGATGTTGTGTACTTCAGGGTTGTTTCTTCAGGGTCTCTGCTGCTGTGAAAGTGTTTTTCACAGCTTCTCCCATGACTGCTCAGCTGAACCCCTCCAAGGTCTCGCTCGGTCATAATCCCATCAGGCATTCGGTCAGAGCTGGACCAGGAAAATATCTTCAAAAAAATAAAAGTGCAGATTAATTAATGACTGGTTGAACTCTGCAGGCGTGGTGGTGGTGTTGTTGTTGGCCCGAGGTGTTCACTTCCTGTTCCTGGAGGACCTCGTACAGTAAGCATAACATGATGCTCGGGCTATACGAGGAGGTGAACGTGTTTTTTTTCCACGGGTTATTTTCAGTGCGAGCTGCAGACATTCCTTACGTTTGGAATGCGGCCGCTCCTTTATTTGATTTCTGCATTTTCCAGCACATAGTCGACTCTGAGTCTCCACAGACGATCATCCACATGGTGATTACTTCATAAAAAATACAATACACATCAGTGGCGTTACATAACATCAGGTCACACACTCAAACACCAGTGTCCACACCATACAAGCTAACGTGAACGTGGCCATGTTTTATAGCCAGAAGTGACCATATTTGGATATGAAGGGAGGAGTGAGGAGGCGACACTGTCCAGTGTGTTTCATTAGATACCAGACCCATCAATCAAGCTAACCACGCCCCTAAATCTAAAGAGATGGATGTAGTCACTGGGATGCCACCTGCTGGTTTGTGGACTTGAGACCAGGAGGTTTTTTGGACTGACATCATAATGACTTGAATGAATTGAAGTCAATTGGAACAATAGTTTTTTTGGAGGCAGCATCTAGTGGCCGTCGGCGGTACTATAGTTGTTTTGTGCTTTTGCATCCGCTTAATTTTTTAGACCTGGTTGTTTTGTCCATTTTCAGTCTGTGGATTTAAGCAACAGCTTCGATCATATTCTCCTCCACCATTCATCATCTTCTCGTTTCACAGTGTTCATATCATAAGTCCCGCCTTCTTCCTGATTCTGATTGGTAGCTGAGAGAGAAATGACATTGATCAGTGCAGCAGTGTTTGAAAAGTTGAACTGGAAATGCCAAGAGCCCAACTGTGCTGAACTCCATTGGATTTGTATTGAAAACCAACTCGAAACACAGTAAACTGTCCCTGTGGACACAGGTCCTCAGACTCTGCATTGAGACCTGCAGCATATTGTCTGTACTAAGTATAAGTAGACTTGATGGTGTTCAGCAGCTGAGTCAGAGCTTTGACTGTTTGTCATAGTTAAATGCACAGAACCTCTTGACACAGTCGTGACTTACTTCTGCTGGAGACTCTCAAAACATAAGTGTGTGTGATATGTGCTGATGTGGGAAAACACTGTCCCTCTGACTTATAACTTCTAAAGAAGAAAACATGCAGGACTCCAGTCGTCGTTACAACATCTGCCACTTCAACAGCTTTGATTTCCACACAGAGAATATCTGACACTACTGTGCTGCTTCCTGATTGTTTTTGTCTTAAAAATCTTCATCTGTGTCTTGCAGAAGCTTCTGAACATGGCAGCTCACACATGCTAGGAGTCCAGTGCTGACGGAGACAACAGGCGGCAGCAGAACTGTGAGGGTAGGTTGGACATCATCAGGGCAGATGGGAGAGACGGAGGACGAGCGTACGGCTCAGGGCAGCCAGCTCTTTGAGAACTTCGTCCAGGCGTCCACCTGTAAGGGGACCCTGCAGGCCTTCAGCATCCTCTGCAGGCAGCTGGACCTGGATCCTCTGGACTATGGGAACTTCTACAGCTCTCTGAAGGCCGCACTCAGCACCTGGAAGGTCAAAGCCCTGTGGACCAAGCTGGACAAGAGGGCCCAGCACAAGGTCTACAACCAGAACAAGGCCTGCCAGGGAACCAGGGTAAGAAATACTGAGATACTGAGAGAAACAGGTATCTTTGAACACTTATGGTTGCTGACTTCCTGGGGTTTCAGGATTTTTTCAGAGAAGATGCCGTCCTCTGATCTTCCTCCTCTTGCCCTACGTTCATATCCAGCTCCTGAACGACCTCATCCTCTCACCTGAAACACTCTGAACAGTCCACACATGTACAATAGCTCTTGAATCATTTCTCCTCTTCTACGTGATAACTGTGCGGTCCTGTCGTTGCCATAGTGACACCGGGCGGCTGTGGCTCAGCTGGTAGAGCGAGCCGTCCACAAATTGTGAGGTTTGAACCCCGGCTGACCACATGTCAAAGTGTCCTTGAGCTGGACGCTGAATCCTAAGTTTCGCCTGATGTTAGCTAGCGCCTCGCATGGCAGCTCTGTTTACGTTGGTGTGATTGCGAGGCAGATGTAAAGCGCCATGACACCTAAGCAAAGGTAAAAAGGCATTTACATCCCAACACGAGGTCGGCGGCAGGACGGTTTTGCAGATGCACGATCGGCCCTGATGCACGACACAACCAAGTCTGAACAGGGTTAAGAAAAGTCAGTCCGGACGACTTCCAGCAGCGACTCCACCGTGATGATCTTCCTTTTGCACTGAGGTCGTTTTTGATGCTGCACAGACCTCATCATGTGGAGGCTTCATTTTTCTGCTATATTTAAATCTGCTGAGCAAACGCTGCCAAAACTGTCCATAATCATTTTAATTTAAGAGCAGCACCGCTAACAGAGCCCTGCTAATCCTGTGACGAACACCGTGCCTTTCCTATAGCAGCTTTTCATGGGAATAAGCAGGATTAGCAGTAATTTAACACAGCTCCAGTTGTCTGTAGATAAACAGTAAAAATAAGTGGAGTGAAAGTGAAACTGCAAACTGATTACAATCTGCAGAAGCACAGAGACTATTGCTTTTCTCTGCAGTCACCGGCATAGTTAAATTTACACGTGTGAAATCATCAGATAAGCACAAGACACAGCTTTGGTTGGAGGGAGGAGGTCAGCGGAGGGAGTGTGTTCACGGCTTGGCACAGCACAGTGCGACTAAAGGAGGCTAAACTGTTCCCAGGAATGAACAGGCCTGTTGTTCGGTATGAGTCAGAAAGGATCTGATCAGTTTTAAATACATGTGTTTTTAGTGGTACTCTGAACATTTGCTTTTTCAAATTGTATATTTAATCTGTAAAAGAAAAAGCTTTTGGTTTATTTGGTCAGATATCCACATTAGGACCTCTGCCAGTGTGGATTTATTAGAAAAAGTAATTATGTAAGTGGATTATTTAATTGTATGTAAACAGTTAATGAGAGCTAAGTAATCCCAACTCAGGCGAATAACTTGAGTGTTCAGCGTCCAGTAAAATTAATAGAGCACGTAATAGAAGTTGTTTATCTGAGGGATACACTGTAGAAAGATCGGACCGAGCTAACAGGATGTTGGTTTGTGGACGAGATCGGGTTTTTTGGAGCCAGAAGTGACCATATTTGGATATGAAGGGTAATCCCTAAATCACCATTGACTCACTTTTCCAATAAGCCTCAAGTGGTCACACAATGAACTGCAGTTTTTTACACTTCCACGTACATGTTCTTGTTTTTAGTGATACTGTTAGCATATTTGCCTTTGGAGATGGTATTTCAATCTATAAAAAAAACATTTGGTTTATTTGGTCGGATATCCACATTAGGACCCCTGCAAGTGTAGATTTCTTAGAATAAGTACTGTATTTTCTGGACTATTGAGCGCACCTGTCTATAAGCCGCTATTGAATTTATCCAAACAGTTTCATGTGGTCCACTCTGACCGGGTCTGATGTGACGAGGCTAAATGTATCGGCGGCACGGAGCTTGCTAGCTTGTAAAAAGCTAACGAGCTTCGTGCCGCCAATACATGAGAAACACCAGTGTTTAAGCCGCAGGGTTCAAAGCGTCGGAAAAAAGTAGCGGCTTATAGTCCAGAAAATACGGTAAATATGTAAGTGGATTATTTAATTCTACGCAAACAGTTAATTAGACCAAAGTAATCCCAACTCTGAGAAGTAAAACTTGTAGCTCAGGTAATAGTTGTTTTGATGCTAACTTGATGTCGCCTGTTGGTTTGTGGAAGAGATCGGGGGGTTTTTTTGGAGCCAGAAATGACCATATATGGATATAAAGGGTGATCCCTGAATTACCAATAAAAGATTTTCTTGGCAGTGAAACATTGCAAAAACACAACACTGATGTAATATACTGTAAAAGTTTGTGTTAGCAAAGTGTGTTTATACATTAAAAAACAGCATCAGCATTTAGCTGTAGTGATGTTTCTGGCCACTAAACAAATATAAGTGCTGTGTTACCTCTTATTTTACATCTTAAGGAAAGTTTTAACATGGAAGTTTATGGGGATTGACTCACTTTTGCAAAAGTCTCAAGTGGTCACGCAAGGAACTGCAGTTTTTTTACACTCCCACGTACATTTTCTTCATCATATTTGACTTTTGAGATGGTATTTTAATCTGTGAAAGAAAACTTTTGGTTTATTTGATTGGTTATCCACATTAGGACCCCTGCCAGTGTGGATTTGTTAGAAGAAGTAATTACGTGAGTGGATTATTTAATTGTACGCAAACAGTTAATTAGACCAAAGTAATCCCAACTCTGAGAAGTAAAACTTGTAGCTCGAGTAATAGAAGTTGTTTATTGGGGGGGGGCTCTCATGTGAATTGTGTGAAATGGCTCAAACACAGCATGAAAGCTCAGATATGCCTTTCGTGTGATACTGTGTCATATTTGGTATGTTATGGTCTGACCACATATGTGTTCATGTTGGAGACGGCGGCTTCACCCCAGTGTGGGACAGGCCTGGTATCTGAAGGAAAAGATAAGACGTCCGGAGGGGAAAAGAGGCCAGAGACTCGCAGAGGGGAGATTAACACAGGAGGGTTGGGCTGAGGGATTCGCCAAGAATAGCAGCCAAACTATTTTTCCAGACATTTTTTAGCTTTAAGGGGGAGAAAGTGCTATTTGGAGAAAGATGGTGGACTTGAATCTGGGTGGGCGCTCTTGTTTGCAGCGATCTAAAATCAGAAATTAGGGCAGATGGTTTGGGAATTTCTGGAACTTCTTTTACGCAGAAGACGATTCGGATCCTCCCAAAGTGATTTATGCTGTAAACTGTTAGACTAACATTTCCCAGATGGCTGTGCTAATTGTTTTGCCAGCTAATTTCCCCCATAACCATAAAGTGCGTCGACAACCGCGTGTTGACCCGGAAATGAGACACTGACTTTAATCACAGAGGATGTTTGAGAGTCTCCAGATGAAGTTTTTCTTTGTCATATCATGATGTGTATCTGCTGTTTTTCTCCAGAAAGCTGCTCAGAGCTGTGACCTCATTTTTCAACAAACTATTAATGATGCTTTTCTCTTCTGAGGTGTACAAATACCAATCAATCAGAGGTAACAGCACAAGAAATAATACAGAGTGGTCAGGGCCTGTTAGAGTCCGATATGCAACAATGACTCAAATTGTTATCAACAAAAAGTAACAACTGGTCAACAATGTAACAAGATGCTGAGGCCAAAAAATAAAAACTTTGCCCAAAATGTAACAACTTCTTACATTTTGGGTTTTATTACATTTTTTAAAATTCCACTTTTGTTACATTATCGATTTAACAATTCAGGACGTTGATACATTTTGGATCATTGTTACATATCAGGCTCTAACAGGCCTTTATTCACCTGAACTACAAAGGGCCTCTGTATTAGAGGCAGGACTTTGTTTCTTATTGGTTTTTGAGAAGTTTGATTAGTTTTAAAGTTTCAAATGGGATCAGATGTAGATCAAAACATTGAACTTTAAATATATTTAACACTTCCTGTAACCATTTCAAAATAAAAGCATTTTAGTGGACAGAAAACACAGATGTTGGGTTGTTTTAACTCAGAACTAGGTAAATATTGAACTAACTACAAGCTGGGTTAATAACTTTTAAGTCAAACCAACTGGTCTTACTGGGTTAAATTAACCAAACCAGTCTGGTTTAAACAACTCAACATTTTTTAGTGTGAACTCTCATTTCTTAACGGGACATTTATTGTTAAATATTTGCAGGTGGGTCATTATCTGGAACTATTATAAGATGCAAAACAAACACACCACAGTTGGTTTCAGAGGTGAATGTAGCCTCTTAAAGATTACACATGTCCATGATGTGCACACTGGCTGAATGCTGCTTTCTAATAATGTGCACATCTCTTAATTAAAGCTGCTTGCATCAGAAAAACTTAAGGGACTTAGTTGTTTGTTAATATTTGCACCTACACACTTCTACATGTGATGCTGCTGTATTGATGTCACAGAGAGCAGGATATTCAGGTAATGCTTGTAATTGCTTGTTGGTTGAACTTGCACATTGTTACAAAATAAATAACCATTACAAAAGGAGACCATTAAAAACTTAGCAGAAGACAATAGAGTGTATTTACCAGATGTAGCCACAGTGGTGTCACCCTTTAAGTTGCAGTTTTGAAGCTAGAATTTGGCAATATGGTCTTTTTTTTTGCAGCCAGAAGTGACCATATTTGGAAGAGAGGGAGGAGCTTGAAAGAAGTGAGGTTGTAGATATGACTGGTGCTAGCCTCCTGTGACCACATCTACCACGCCCTGCATTATGCATAAGTTTAAAACTAAAATTTGGAACAAAAACAACAAGATGTCGGGATGGGTGCTTTCTAGCTACATTATTACAAGTTACTGACATGAATAAAATCACTGCAAATAGTCTGAACTTGTATTTGATCCCCTGACCACCTGACACTGGAGATATTCTGTCTTACACTAAAAACACTTACTTGAACATCTTTTCGTCGTCGTCTGCTCTTTAATCCCGTTCAGTGCCTGATCATCGGCGGCGGTCCTTGCGGCCTGAGGACGGCCATCGAGCTGACGCTGCTGGGCTGCAAGGTGGTGGTGATCGAGAAGAGAGACACCTTCTCCAGGAACAACGTCCTCCACCTGTGGCCCTTCACCATCCACGACCTCCGGGGCCTCGGGGCCAAGAAGTTCTACGGGAAGTTCTGCGCCGGCTCCATCGACCACATCAGTGAGTGTTGGCAACATGCTCCTTCAAATTAAAAGCTGGTAGTCTATTAAAAAGTCAGGTCTGTAATAGGGGGCCAACGATTGGTTGACGCTATCGATAAAAATCAATAATAGAAACAAATTTGATTGTCAGCATGTTTTTCGGTGGTTCATCCATATCTGTGTGTATTTCTGAATGAAGTTTTCATCTTTCTTGATTAACACACAATTCAAACAACCTCACGCTAAATGTAAAAGCTGATAACTAAATGAGAGTCTTTTAATTATTATCTGATTCATAATCGACTAATTGTTTGAATAATCGATGATTAGTCAACCTTCAGAATAACGGATATTCCACAATAAAAGCCTGGTTAAGAAATGAAAGGCTTTCTGTTCTTTAAAACACTGATCGTGGGCTTTTATTTTGAAACCATTAAAGGAAATGCTAAATTTGTATTCATAATGTAACTTCAAAACGAGGCTTGGTACTGAAATCTGAAATCGAGGTCAGAGGCCATCTACAGTTTAGGAAAATAAAAGCCTCAGACACTATCTGAGTATTTACAGGAATGAATTGATTCTTATTTTAGTACATTCATGATAAATCTATGAACTGAAGCAAAACTTTTGGTTTTCTTAGATCAACCACCTGATCTTTTTTCTTTTTAATTCTCTAAAACTAAGAGAAATGTATTTTATTTAATGTCTAATAGTTTTAAAGCAACAGTTTTAGTAATGCTACAACACCCTGTCTGTCTCTAGTTTAACTGCTCTCTACAACTATGACTTTGATCATTTATTTTCATAGGATATAAAGCATATGGATGTATTAGATAATATCTGTAGATCTGATTTTATTCAGTGAATAAGGTGTTTTTACTGTGTGCTTTAAAACCAGTAACATTGACACTGACTCAGAGCCTTGAATGTAAATCATCCTGATCTCTGACTGTGTTAAATCCATGGAGATAAATGTGACATCGTCTGGCTGCAAAACCAAAGTTGTGGCTTTGGTGTCGTCTCTATATTTAAACTGTAAAGTTGGAGGTGGAAGTTTTTGCTGCAGCCCAGTTTGCTGCAGTTTGTTTCTTCTGCCTGTGTCTCCCTGCTGGGATGTTTCCACTGGCTCCTCGCTCTCCGGCTTTAGTAACGGTGTCATGTATTAATATCTCCTCTCAGAGATGAACTCTGCTGAGTGTACTCTTTACAGTCTGTGTCTGCAGCATGTGCTCCATCTTTAACAGACTCCCTGAAAGTATCTGAGCACAGCAGCAGCTGAGCTGCAGTATTTACAGTCCTGTGAAAAACTTTCAGGGACTGTAGATGTTCAGATTCCTGTTGCATCACAGAGTCATCTGATCTCTCCCAAATTTAAACTGTAGCATGATGATGAGTCCAGATCTCAGCATCATGGAGTCATTCTGCAAATACATCAATTTCTAAGAAATGGAGGATTCTCCAGATCTTAGGACAACCTACCTCTGCTGTTTTAAATCCAAGGGGAGGACACGAAAGCCTCGGTTCTAACCAGCCATCCTCCTTCTGTGGACTACGCAAGTGCATCTCATGAAGTTTGGAGCCTGTAGACCACCTGTAAGCTTGGACAGATGTTGGTCATGATCAACTCACCCCACAAATTCCCACCTTTTCACAATGTGCTTGACAAAGTCTCATGTCACCTTTGCAACTTTTTACTTTTCCTCCGTGACTCCCACAGACCTCAAAACAGGCAGATTCTTTAATGTGTGCATCCGGCTGGGATGTTAGGTTTAATCCTAATGTTCAATTCATCACCATGAAGGCTGCAAACTCACCATTATCTTCTGTCACTGCATTATGATGAGTCTTAGAGGATCAAGAGATTTACAAACCTCTAAACAACAATCACTCTTAGTTTTTAAAAGCCCCACGTTAACTTAGATAAAAATAATCCCAGTGACTCCTACACAGTGAACTGTACAGATTTAAAATTACAGATAATCATCAGATGCCCTGAGTTCAGATTTCAGATTTGGTTGCTTTTTTACACAGGTGGTTTAAAAAGTTTTAAAAAGTTAAACCTGATTTATCTTGAAGTCAGTCCTTTGCTTTATTCATCATTAAATCATAAAGTCCATGGCTGTACCTGCAGCCCTCGCCATGCTTTGTTTAGAGAATATCCACATCCAGTGTGTGCATGTGTGTGTGTGTTTGTACCCGTCCAGGTATCCGCCAGCTGCAGCTGATGCTGCTGAAAGTGAGCCTGATCCTGGGGGTGGAGATCCACGTCAATGTGGAGTTCGTCAAACTGGTGGAGCCGCCAGAGGAGCAGAGTGACGACAGTGAGTCTCAGTGTGAAGGACATGTCTGTGTTGGACCTTTTTTACTGGATTAAAGACCAGTTTGAAAGTTTAAACTTCATTTCAAGGTTGGTTCAGTCTTAGGGTTTAGTCTCTGTGACGAGTGCAGCACAATGACATTATCTGTGTGTTATCAGAGTCCTGAGTGGCAGTGGCCTCTCGTCTGCATATCTCAGCTATATATGGAAAACCACATATGTTAAAATGATCAGATATGTTCCAGGAGATTACACATTTCAGTGGCACTGCTTATTTTTAAAAAACTGGAAAATAATCTTATTTATAGAGTTTGCTGTTGGCTGCATTTTAGTCCTGTTGCTTCTCTCCCAAAATATAAATGTCCTCAATACGTCCTGTGACTTTAATACTCCAGAGGACAGAAACAACCAGAAAGATTTGTGTTTTCATGTGTATCAGGGGCCATGAAACTGATCTCGAGATGTGACCCCTCATCCTCCATCCCCTCTTTACACCAGCTCTGGTTTGTTGTCCTCAGGTCCTGGGTGGCGAGCTGAGGTGCGACCCTCCAACCATCCGGTCTCAGAGTTTGACTTCGACGTGGTGATCGGAGCCGACGGACGCAAATACACATTAGACGGTGAGGAAGTAACAGAAGGGTTGTGGTGTCTGAGGTAACTGCTGATGGTCGAGACCTTTCAGACGAGGTTTGTCATTGACCCACATCCTCCGGACGTTGACCCTGCACTCAGAGCACCACTTGTTTTCACTGGGAGTGAGGTGAGGTGTCGCAACGCTGCTTTCAGCCCCTGGGGACAGCACTTCCTGTTGACACAGTTTTAACTGGAAGTTTAATAAGTGAGGATGGGGTCAGTCGGTCAGTCTTAGCTTTCACCATACTGAGCACTTCTATGCAACAGTCCGCAATATGTGTGTTTGCCTGCCCATAAAATGACTGATTAGAGCCGTTGGTAAACACACTCCTCCATGAATGATCGACCCCTGATGGCTTGTGTCTCCATGACGACTGAGAAAACACCTAAACACCTACTGTACTGTACTGTGTTAAACCTCCTTTCTGGAACTGACCCACTGACTGTGTATGAAACGGACGAAGCAAACGTGACGTCATTTGCTAATTGAATGTCACCATGTTGGTTTTTTGGAACGGATAGTGACCATATTTGGATATGAAGGGAGGAGTGAGGAGGCGGGTCTGACCCTTGAACCTGAGGACACTGTCCAATGTGGATGAGACTGGACTTCTTGTCAGTCCAACTAACCCCGCCCCAGCTCCTCCCCTTCTTTCAATCTAATATCTCCTTAATGATAAATGATGTTCAGATGGACCACCTGTCAATCACACTAGCCCCGCCCCTAACTCCTCCCCCCAGATCTCTGAGAAGAAGAGTTGACTTTATCTAATGACATCAGAATGACTTGTGGAGAAAATGTATTGACTGAATATTTCAGGATTGAAGATGAGGATTTTTGAACTGAAGTCAGTTGGAGCAGCACCTAGTGGCCATCGCTGGTATTTCACTTTGTTGCACTTCTGCATTAGTTTCACTTTTCAGACCTGGTTGCTTCGTTGTTTTCTGCTGCAGTCTGTGAATAGACTCCAGGAGTTTGTATAATTATCCTGACGTCCACCAAATGTCCTCGGCAGGTTTCCGTCGCAAGGAGTTTCGGGGGAAACTGGCCATCGCCATAACAGCGAACTTCGTCAACAGGAACACGACAGCGGAGGCTAAAGTGGAGGAGATCAGCGGCGTGGCCTTCATCTTCAACCAGAAGTTCTTTCTGGAGCTGAAGGAGGAGACGGGTGAGTCGGGAGGAGATGTGTTTGAATCCCCTCACAGCACCGTCAGCACCTTCCTGTTCACTCAGACATGTTTGTGTTTTCAGGCATCGACCTGGAGAACATCGTTTACTACAAAGACAACACCCACTACTTTGTCATGACGGCCAAGAAGCAGAGCCTGCTGGACAAAGGGGTCATCATAAACGTAAGTCTGCTCTGACACACACACTGCTTTTGATTTAAAGTGTCCCACACACACAGTTCACACTCTCTGTGGTTATAGAGTCTCTGTCTGTAATTACTGCTGCTGCAATCTGTGCTGCAGAGCTGCAAGGTCACCCAGAGGTTTATTCTCTTTCTGACGAAGCTGGTTAACATTAGAAGTGCACTTAATGTCAGACTCACAGCTCATAGTTTAATCACAGATATTGTCTTTTTGGTCTCTGGGGATTTAACCACAGATGTGGGTTTGCTGTGCTGTGAGAGGCTGATGTGGACTGTGTGCTCGCCAGACCAGCGAGTGGCAGATCTCCGTCGGGGTTTGATGAACGAGGCTCTAATTAAACTCTCGGTCGCTCTCACCTTTCTTCTATGTCCCACACACACCCTGCAGAGATTAGACGGTGTAAACAAAGTTATTACTGTGGCAGCAGGACACAGACTGGATCGTATTATATTCACCGTCTCACTCAGAGACAAAGCATTTCACTGGACTTAGCTGACGTGTGTTATTACAATTAATGGTCCGTATTTTCAGGACTATAAGCCGCTACTTTTTTCCGACGCTTTGAACTTAAACACCGGTGTTTCTCATGTATCGGTGGCACGAAGCTCGTTAACTTTTTACAAGCTAGCAAGCTCCGTGCCGCCGATACATTTAGCCTCGTCACATCAGACCCGGTCAGAGTGGACCACATGAAACTGTTGGAATAAATTCAATAGCACCTTATAGACAGGTGCGCTCAATAGTCCAGAAAATACGGTAATTCAATTTAAAGACTTAACTCGGTTTGCTATGTTTTTCGCAATCTAAGATATTTGCTAGCTAGCTAATGTTGCAAGATAATGTTAGCACTTTCTCTGTCCTTTATTGTAAGACAAACTAGCTAGTGAACAATACTAGATAACATTTGTACTATACTAACGATATTGTTTCGAAAATACGGTAAATAATGATCTTATTTACCGTATTTTCTGGACTATGAGCCGCTACATTTTTCTGACGCTTTGAACTTAAACATCAGTGTTTCTCATGTATTAGCGGCACGAAGCTCGTTAGCTTTTTACAAGCTAGCAAGCTCCGTGCCGCCGATACATTTA
>OOFC01049299.1:0-17432 GCA_900323345.1 Pseudochromis fuscus | reverse complement strand
ATATCTACATTTACCATTCTCAACCCATGCTTTAAATGCACTACGAGCCTCTGCATGGACCTCCTCCACATACATGTTCCACCCAGGTTTACTATAATGATTGCTTATCCTTTTATGGCATAATGGCCAACCAGATGTAATAAGTGCATTCACAACTTCATTATACAACAAACTTAGTTGAGAGCAATGCTGTTGATTTGTGCAGTTGATGTCACGACATAGAATGGCATCTTGAGGCAATACAACCTGACCAAGTTGCAAGTGTGTTCTCTGTTTATAGGCGTTAATGTCCTTGCTTTTTAAATTAGACCAGTTCACTTTGCCACCATAATCATCATTATCATTGACAGGTATTAATTTGGGAATGTTGTCCAGATTCCACTTGAGTGAAAGGGGCATATGGTCAGATGTAGCCAGATTATATATAATCTGCATGTCAGCAATCAAGGAGTGAGCATCAGCTGTACATATGCAGTGGTCTAGCCAAGATGTAGAATGCCAAGCATCACTGACAAATGTATAACTTTCCTTGGGTAACAGGACTTGACTAGACAATATGAGTTCATTTTCATTACAAAATTTTTTTAAATGCAAACCGAAAAGAGAAGATTCATCTGCAATATCAGCATTCAAGTCCCCAACAATGCAGATCCACGAGCAATCAGAATCCTGGATAAAAGTCATAATACTGGCAAGTCTGTTTATATACTCATCCTCATTTGATGTACACTCATATGGAGTATAGACATTCACAATCAAGACTTTGCCACCACTATAGAGGATTTCAAGGCCAATGGCCCAATCAACCCCCAGTCTAAGCACCTTCACCATGCTGTCATATTTCTTACGCCACAAAACAGCAACTCCACCAGGTATTCTGCCCTTTATATGTTTAGTGTTCAAGTCAGTTGTGGACTTTCCGTGAAAATCTTCATGGACACAATTAAGTCTTCCTAAGTCCTGCTTAGCTAAAAAAGTCTCCTGAATACACAGAATATCACACGTTTCTAGGATCTTATCCACAATGACACGGCGTGCTCCGTCACCATCACTTTGCCCGACGCGCAAGCCGCGCGCATTGTAAGAAACAAGTGAAAAAGGCGTGTTTTTGCAGTTTGATCACTGGAGCCTGCTTGGCGTTTCACCTTGAGGGCGTCTGCCCCGTGTGTAGCACCAGGAAGTGCAGAACTGCATTCAGCCTCTCCCCCATCTCCACGGGCTATGTTACCATTAGCTCTTGGCCAACGAGCCTCGTAGTACCGGCGAATAAAAGTTCCCTCTGGCCATAGTTGTGCGTCATAAAGTTCTGCTACTTCACGACACTCTGCCGTTACATGAAAAGAGGCAAATCTGTTGTTAGATGACTCTATTTTCTTACAGGTCACCGGTTTACTCAACTTTTCAGTCAGATATGCGCGCAGTGTGTCAGCGTCTAGTTCTGGAGAAAACCGGGTAGCAAAGACACTCACCAGTTTGGTTTTGACCACTGGGATGTTACTGGAGGTCCCGGTGCCTATTACTCCCATTTTCCCTCGCTGCTCCCTTTTTGATCGGGTTTGTAGAGCAGATTCGGGCTGCGTCTCCACGGCAGGGCGCAAGGGTTTTCCCTTCTTCAGCACAGTGCTCCACGCTGGTGACTGCGGTGCGGTGTTCAGGAATACCCCGTGTCCACGCGCTGTCGTATCCTCCGCGTCTGTACCGCGCACAGGGACAGCTTCCTCCCGGGCGCGCCCTGCGTCTTCGGGGGCGTGAATAGGGGCTCTGCGGCCCCTCTCCAAAGCCGTCAGGCGCTGCTCCATGTTGTCCCTCGCATTATCATTTTCACGCATCTGAGTCTCCAGAGCCATCCTCAGACAGGATACTTCTCGGGTCATCTGTTGAACTTTGCTGAATAACGCAGACGCGTCTACATGCTCAAAACTGACAGCAGGGAGTTCATCCAGATTGTGTGAAACAAATCTGGGAATATTGCTGCCACACTCATTGAGCAGCTTTAGGCAGTCTTTTATGTTGTTCACATCCTTCTGAGGCCCTTTGTGCTTCACGTACCGCATTGAGGAAGGGCACATTTCAAACAGCAGCCGCTTGGACTCCTCAATCCACTCAGAAGAGAAATTGTTTGCAACCAGCAAAACGATTTTATCTGTAGGCAATGTCCTTATTTTAACAACCATAAAATTCATTAGCTCATCTTCAATGATGACTTTCCCATCTGTAGTTCTATACACATATATCTCAGTTTTTGTTCGAGGGTATCCAGCTGCTCCAGCACGCACAACCGCACCCGCCGCCATGACAGTCTGACCAAGTAATTACACTATAGATTAATGTCTGTATATAACGTGGATTAGTACGGATGATGTTATGTGACATAAATGGTCAAAACTGCAAATAAACAGCATATTTCATGAGCTTTACTTACGGTTTACCCTTGCGGCCGCCATGTTGAAATCGAACTCGAAATCGAACAGTGTTCCATTTGCAATTTCCCAGTCGGAAGTTGGAAAATCCGACTTCCGGAACCCAGCATGGACAAATGGATAAGACATAAGGCGCACCGGATTATAAGGCGCACTGTCGATTTTCCAGAAAATTAAAGGATTTTAAGTGCGCCTTATAGTCCGAAAAATACGGTAAATCAATTCAGAAAGACTGCAAGCGTTTAAGTCTCTAACTCCACCACTCTGTAATGACATGTTTTCCATATCCTCGTGAAGTCAATTTTAATGTGCACATGAGGCATATGCAGTGAAATCCACACACATTACAGTCTTATAATAGCTTAAAAAAACATATTATGATGTTATCTTTAGCAGATTTTAACACAAGACAAACAGGAAGCTTTTCAAATTAATTTCTCCATCATTAGCATTCATGAGCTACTGTTCCCCTTTAGTAATTAGCCAAATAAAATACGATTCTGATCATCATCTTACCAAGTTATATCACAAAGTACAAACAGTAAATATTTGGACTCATAAATGAGGACATCAGCAGCAAGTAAATAAAATAGATGTAGATGTAGTGCCACTCTTGAGGAATCTTGATCACTGTATTTCAAGATGGAAAAAAATGAATACAGAAGAGACTTGTGATATTTGTTTTGTTTTTTTATTTACTTTTCTTCAAAGATGTAAGATTTTACATCAGTACCACAAACACAACCCCACAATAACTCTCTCTTCATACTAGAGGCATACTACCACAGCCATTGAAGACACAGAGTGTGGAGCATCTTCCCTGTATAGACCTGTAGTATCTGCTGCTTACTCACAGCTTAGAAATACGTGCAATCCTCTTCCTGTACCTTTGCCCCCTGGGAATACATGTAAACATGCGTACAGTACATCTATAGGAAACCACGACATGTATAAAGTGTGCTAGCGTCCAAGTACCACACCAGTCAAAGTATCTGTGCTGGTATTCAGCTGACCCACTAACAGCCTTCCCGTGAGCTCATGCAACCTCTTCACCTTTCCTGTGCATTTGATTCAGCCAATCACAAACAAGCTAAAGCACACAGTCTGCTCCCTGAGGAAACATTACAATATACTGTATAATGCCAACTGGTCTCTTCTTTGAAGTATGTGACAGGCTGGTTTTCATAATAGTTGCCTATTGAAAACACAGCCCAGGGCCTGTTCTACTGGCTCCTCACTAATGCACCATTAAACTCCTCATTTTCTTATTTATTTTGCTCCTGAGGCTCCAGTAAATTAATGGGTGCTTAATGCCAGCGCATTGCTCGGTATGCTAGTGTTTTTCTTATGTAATGTTTGAGGTCCAATAGGAAACTGTGCAGGAAAATACGGCAGTTAAAGAAATGTTTATAGTGTATATATGGTGGTAATATTTGTATTTTTTATAATTTGAGCAACTTAAACTCTTTGAGGGTTTTAACCGTGTTTAATATTAACAACCACACAAAAAAAATGCAAGTTCATGCAACTAAAATATCCATCTCCATGACGACTACATGGAGGCTGCCAAATTTTTCAACCAATCAGATAAATGTGGGATGGATGACATCATATGGGCTCAGTAGGTGGAAGCTACACATGGTGAGTTAAACTGCACTTTCCTTTGTCACAGCAGGAAAGAAAAAAGCACCAAGGGCAGACATATAGAATAAAAAATATAGAAATAAGAATTTAAGAATTTAGATTAGAAACCAAATAATTAAAATAAATAAGAGTTTAAAAAAAATGTACAAAAATTACAGATATAGAATAAAAAATACAGAAAAATAAGATTTCGACAAAAATCTACACAAATACACCAATATAAAATAAAATAACAATACAACCAGGTATTTTAACAAAATGTACACCAATACAAAGCATTAGAGTGAGATAAATTGTTGATTGTAAAAAGTAATTTTACATATGAGGGGAAAATGTTTCTAAGTACTAACTTTTATCAAGCTAGACTGACAGATTTTTCAGTAAAGGAAACCAAACAAAAAAAAAGAAACTGTAAATTTCATTTGGAGATAGCTGAAGATACTGACAGCAATGACATAACAGCCAATATTACAGAATAATTTTGAATTTAATGTGTTTTTTCCTGACCTTGTGACATCACTGTAGGGAGGTACCTCACCTGGTCAGAGGTAAAACAGGCGTTGAATCACAGAAAGTAGCAAAACACAACTTTTTTGTTTTCTACTTTGTTGTTGCTGTTAAAAAGTATTTCTGGTCACTTCTAACATATGTGACCACAATCTTTCTGCATTTACAAAAGCCAAAGGTGGTATCACTTTGCATTGAGCAGTGGACAGACTCTTTCTCATATACTGATGAAGGACAACATCAAGTTCATACACACCACTGAGCACAACAGATATAAAACTTCAGTCAAGCATCATATGTAATGAAATCACCTGGATTAAAAGTGGGGTTCAGGTATAATACAGTAACTGGTGAACACAGGGATCACAGACCACTGCTTTCTGGTGAGCTTGTTATACCCAGGACAGCTCTAGAAAGCTAAAAAACTCTCTAAATATATTATTATGTGCTCCATTTATTTGATGATGTGCCCTTATTCTCAGTCTTTTCTGACCTGGGACCACTTGCTGCCAGATGTCCTGTCTTCTTTTGAGGTCAGTAGCTGCCCTTTTCCATCAGTTACTGCATCATGACATCAGACAAGCTCAAAATAAGATCGAAAATCACCAAGAACAAGACAGGCCACTGTATTAGCACACACAGTGTAGTAAAGGTTACACAATGCATTCATGATCAATCACTGGCTGCGAATAGATTTTTGTAGAAATAGGGTTGAGGATAAGACTTGTAAATAAAAGTTTCAAAGTATTTTGTTCTTTGTACAGAGCGCAGTTTTTCAGCAGCAATCATATAGACAACAAGAAATCTGCTGGGGTATCAGTGTCTTGTTTTACACTCTTTGAACTGTGGGATTAATATTTTGTGGATCGAAACTTTGTGCCATCGATTTCGAATGTGTTCATGCCAATAGCAAAATTGGGCCAGGTGAAAGGACAACCAAGTTTTTACTTACTGTAAAAATTGGCCGGTGCCTAAAGAGATCCAAACTTCATTGCTCTCTATTTTCTGGACTCCATTATTAGATAAAGACTGAGGGGGATGCAGACTAGAGCAGAAGCTGTGCAAGTTGCTGGAAGTAAGCTCCACTTTATCAGCAGTGAGACTAGGACACGAGGAGTGGCATCACATCAAACAGACGACATCATTGAGGGTAGGTTATTACTTTATTCTATGTCATGTTGCTCTTTAAGTCACTGAAAGAAAGTGAATTTGGATATGATATCCTTTAATACAGCCTACACTGCAGAGGGGGTGGAGTGTTCATCTTGACTAAACTATGCAAATTTCAGTGCTTCCTGGTCCACGGAGAGACAGCACACAAGGTTTCAATCCAGGCTTCATCAAAAGCTTGTTTCAAGATCAAGTGTTGACCTGCATATACAGATTTTGTCCGGGTGAACCCACCAACCAGGTTCTGGACTTGTTGGTATTTTGAATTGTGGCTTTTGATTAAGTTTTGTGGGTGTGTTTTCTATTGTGGCATTTTGCTGACCCTGCACCATGAGTCTTCTGAGTAAACAGCAGTCATAGAAACCACTCCTTGTTTTGACTGTGGGTGGATTTATGTTTTTCAAAACTACATCAGATGGTATAGTGAGGTATGGTTGATATAACAGCTGTGGCTCAGGTGATAGAGCAGGTCGCCTATGAACTGTAAGATTGTGGGTTCGTTGCTCCCAATGGGGGCTGGAGCCTTGCATGTCAGCTTGGTAGCCACTGGTGTGTGAAGGGGTGAAGGGGTGAATGATCGCGGTCACAGCTTTGAGGGGTGGGATTGGCTCAGTGGGTTGGAGACTGGAGGGTTGCTGGTCCTCTGGGTTTTGTCCCAGCCTGGACAAAATACAGAGTATGGACTGGTGGCTGGAGAGGCTCCCCCTTGAGCAAGGCACTGATCCCCCCAATTGCTCTGGGTGCACCAGATCAATGGCGGGGCCCTCACCCTATCCCCTCTCTATGCATGTTATGGGTCTCCTATGTGTGTTTAGAGGGCGTGTTTGTACTGTGTGCACCATGCTACAATGACAAATAAAGATTGCTTTATTAGGAAAAAAAATGAGGGGCCTTGAAAGTAAGCTAATGTCAAGAAAGCACTGTACTCCATTCACCATTTACCATGAAGCACACTTGTGTATGTGAAAGTGTCTTTGTGTTACTCAATCAGTCTTTGAGTAACACAGCAAACTTACAGTAGAAACATTTTAAATAGAGTTTAAAACTACCTTTATGACACTGCAGTCTTGAGATCGAAATTATTTTGCTTTGAAATTTATACTAAATTTATACTACTTCTTGTTAGGAAGTCCACTAAGAATCATTCAAGAAGTTTAGCATCAGTATGCAGGAAGTGAACTTGAATGTGTTGAATAGGTGGTAGAGCAGGTCGCCTATGAATTGTACGATTGTGGGTTCGATCCCCGGCTCTTCCTGTCCACATGTGTCCTTGGGCAAGACATTGAACCCGAAGTTGCTCCCAATGGTGGCTGGAGTCTTGCATGGCAGCTTGGTAGCCATTGGTGTGTGAAGAGGTGAATGAGTGCACAATCAACGGCCGTGTGGCTTAATGGATAAGGCGTCTGACTTCGGATCAGAAGATTACAGGTTCGAGTCCTGTCACGGTCACATCATTGGGAAAGTTTTTGGTGCAAGTCCCAGCCTGGACAAAATACAGAGTGTGGTGGCTGGAGAGGCCCCTCCAGTGCACCTTGACAGCCCTTGAGGTAGACCCCCTTGAGCAAGGCACCGATCCCCCCCAATTGCTCCAGGTGCACTGGATCAGTGGTGGTGCCCTCACCCTATCCCCTTTCTACTCATGTTATGGGTCCCCTATGTGTGTGTGGGGGGTGTTTGTGTGTGTTTGTACTGTGTGCCGCACACTACAATGACAAAATAAAGATTGCTTTATTAGGGAAGGAAAACAAATGAAGCACACTTGTGGATGTGAAAGTGCCTTTAACTCAATCAATCTTTGAGTAACACAGCAAACTTACTGAGGAACATTTTAAATAGAAATTTAAACACCTCTGTGACAGTTCAGGCTTGAGATCGAAATTATTTTGCTTTGAAATTTATAGTAAATCCTCTTACTTCTTGTTAGGAAATCCACTAAGAATCATTCAAGAAGCTTTAGGATCAGGAAGCAGGAAGTGTACTTGAATGTGCAGAAACATTTTGAATGGGTTTTGACATTCACAGCTCCAAATATATATTAAAAATATAACCCTCTTTATGCTGCGAGCTGGATCATTTGATGATGGGTCTCTATTGTCTCTGACCAAAAATCACTTCATATTTAATCACCAATTCAAAAAGAGACCAGAAACTGACTGCAAAGAAATACTATATGTTTTAATGCAGCTTTGAGATTTAAGATTAGATTGAACTAAAGGAGAATTTACACTGTGGACTTATTCAGACTCTTGCCACAGTGTCCCTGATATGCAGAGCAGCAAAGTGAGGGCAAGCTTTACCTCATGGGTAGATTGCTTTTCCTGCACATAGCCCCTTATTACCACTCCAGGGGGGCAGTCAAAAGGTGTAATTACAGCCACAGTGTTATCGAAGTTCACCCATACAGACCTGAAGATGATTGTGCACAGCATTACAGCAAAGCAGACAAAGCTGAGGTCCACACAGCAACTTTGTAGTAAGACACTGGAGCCAGAGCAGAGCAGGCAGCAGCTTCTGTCCTTTAACCAGGACACTTGAGAGCAGAGTCACAGTGCTGCTGTCATCCTCCTGATGTCCAGGAGTGCAAAATCTAAAAAGCAAAAAAACACTTTCCATCACAGAGCTCCTCTTCACTATGAGGAGAATTACATCTTGAGGGTGTGTTCACAGTGTTTCAACTTTCCAGCACGGCGCCCACCCGGCTGCGTATACGGTACGAGTGGGTGACCGGCCACAGAGACACAGACGCTCGCTCCCTCCGTCTCGCTCCGTTTCTCTTCTCTGACACATATGCACACAAAGCAAATGAATAACGGTTTGGGCTTCTTTCTGTGTGGGCGATCACTGGAGGCGGCGTCGGCCGCTGCAATGCTCTGTGTCTGTGTTCCCGTGGAAACTGTGATGGTGGGATGTACTGACTGACTGACCCTGTTTAGCATGCCCAGAATTAACCACACACACACTCACACACACAGGCACACACACACGTTGCCCTTTTTTTTTTTTTTTTCGTCACATTTATTTAAATCTGCCTGGTGCCCTTTAGGCAAAAATACTGTAATGTCAAACATGCATTTCCAAAAACAGTAAATTACAGTCCAAAAAATATGATCATGCATGTCCTCTATTTTTAATAACATTTTGTAAATATGACATTACCGTATTTTCCGCAGTATAAGGCACACCTGAAAGCCTTTAATTTTCTAAAACCGACAAAACTAAAACCGACAGTGCGCCTTACAATCCGATGCGCCTTATATATGGATCAGTATTGGTTAATTATGGCTACCGTAGTCAGGGGGTGTCGCCGAAGTAACAGTAGTAAAAATGGCAAAGGGGAATCCCAGTCCCACATCACTTGTGTGTGTATAAAGACCCCAAAATAGCATGAATGCACTAACAACGTGATAAAAAGTTGCACTACCTGTTGTACCTTGCTGTTGGTAAAAGATAATACTACGTCACTGACGAAAAAAATAAAACAGCTGTTCATGTAGCTTTGAACTGTGACAAATGGAGTTGGAAATACATTGTTTTCAACGAAGGCGGTGCAAATACCGGTAAGAGCTACTGGTACGTACGGTACCGTATTGTGAATGTACTAGCTTGTTTTGGGAGTGAACGGAGTTGTCAGAACGTTGGTTTGTTTTCTATTAATAAAGTTTGACTGACTGACTTATCTGACTGTTTTGTTGACATTCACTTTAGCACAGCTTCATCTAGATGGATGGATAACGCAACCCCAGCCACTACAGTAGTTTCTATTCTATGTGCCTTATAATGCGGTGCGCCTTATATATGAACAGTTTTAAAATAGGACATTCATTGAAGGTGCATCTTATAATCCGATGCGCCTTATAGTGTGGACAGTTTCATGTGGTCCACTCTGACCAGGTCTGATGTGACGAGGCTAAAAGTATCAGCAGCACAGAGCTTGCTAGCTTGTAAAAGGCTAACGAGTTTCGTGCCGCTGATACTGAGCCACACCGGTGTTTAAGCCAGGGTTCAAAGCGTCAGAAAAAAGTAGCGGCGTATAGTCTGGAAAATACGGTAATCAACAGCAAAATAATAAAATACCTACAGATTATGATGCCCACTGTCCAGATGTTTCAGACAAACAATACAGCTTCAGAGTCTAGTAGAAGTTTGTTGGAAGTCATTACAAGCAGTCTGATCTTTCACAGTTGCATTTTGTATGTATATGAAGAGAACATTGCAGGCAAAATAATTAGATTTTTATTGGATATGGGTCAGTTATCTATGCACATTTTTCCAAGGTCAATGATTTTAATTTGAACAAAAACATTGACTGTACCATAAACCTTCAATTAACAACCTTTTAACTACCTTTGATATTAAAGCACATTTATCAACAATAGATCTTATAATTATCTGGGAGTATAGCCATACTGTAAAGACAGTGGAGCATAGAAACAGGTCATTGAGCCACAGAAATTGGATGTGAGCCAGTAATAAACAGCAGCCATACAGGCTATTGTTGAAGGCACAGAGGAATCCAGGAGAGGTGAAGCTTCTCAGCAGGTCAATCATGGATGCAGCCAGTTTTTCATTAATTAAAAACAGCAACATACTCTAAAAGAAAACAAAACAACTTCTCCTGAACCTGTTGAATACTGAATCATGCTTCCTGCAGATCATCTTACAATGATTTTTTTGTTGATTTTATTGAATGCAAAATCTGCCCCGAGGTCCCAACATGTGTTGATCGACAGCTTGTCTTTTTAGACTCTGCTGGTAAAAAATGAATAAATAATAACTTATATACCTCCTACCAGCTGGCAAGACTTGTGTGACATTTACAAGTTGAAGTGATCAATACAGTGTACCACTTAGTGCCGACATCTTAGGGTGGTATGGAAATGCACAGCTGCATGCCATCTGTATAGCAGTAATAATCAATTCGATTGGTCCCAGTGAGGGAGCTATAAGACACCCCTGTCACTAATTAGGTGATTAGAAGTTTGCAGGTGGCGTCTTTACTCTGTCACATACAGTGCATACATAATAAATCATTAAAAATCATGCTTTTACTACACGGTGGCTGGAGCAGCAACACATCTTCAAGCTCTCCTGTTTTGATTTTGTTTTTGGACACACAAAAAAAATAAAGCTGGGGTCATTGCTAGAAGGAATGATCAATACATCGAAATAGAAACTGTCTGTTTCTGTCTGGTGGATATTAAACTACTGAAGTAAAGTTAAATCAGATTCTTATTTTTCTAGAATTTCTGACTGTAGCATGACCTTGAATCTAACATGTCGTGCAGTCGAGGCATCACTGACTGCTGGGGGGCATTCATAATGCTTGGGAGCAAAGCCAGACTTTGAGAAGGAACACCCTGTAGCTGCACACTTCTTCTTTTTTTTTTAACCCAATGATATAAATAATTTTGAAGCAAGAAACTAAATATGCAAAAGAAATATTCAGAGTAATCAGCTGAAATAATTCGATATTACTGTAAAATGAGTCCATTTTTAAATCTCATCTTTTATTCCTTGACCCGACATGAGACACGGATTTTATTTATTTATTTTATTTGCTTTTATTCTTTTATTGTGTGGAATTGATTATGTGCTGCTGCATTACTGCTTGTTTTATATATCAGATTTTATTTTCCTTTGATGTACAGCACTTTGGTTCAGCTGCGGCTGATGTTAAAGTGCTTTATAAATAAAGCTGATTGATTGATTGATTGTTAAAATGATAGCTCTAGGTGCACCGCAGTGGTACAGTTATAACAGATTCCAGCAAAGTCACAAGTACTGTATATTGAATGCGGTTCTTTTCTTGGTGAAGTGTGTGATATACCATGCTGTGTGTGTGTGCCCGGGGCTGGATTGGTGCTCATCCTCAGCCCAGGAGTTTCATGGCACTCTAAACCTTTTATTCTTCACCATTGCCTGCATTCAAAATCTGACTTGGTTGCTGTTTGAGCATGAAACTTTAAAGAAAGAGGCGTGTATTCTGTCATCCTTTCCACCAAGGGATGGAAATTCTGTGACTATCTAGTGTATTCCACTAATGTGAGTGAAAAATATGAATTCATTACTAATCCAAATCTTTTGAGTAATGTACTCCAACAGTAATGACCGTTCGACAGTGATGAATTATTCAAGAGTAATAAATTCACCTTAAATGCTTCTCAGTATGTGTGCATAATACTGCATAATGACACAATGATGCGTATTGAGTGGATTGCCAATACGGGACTTTGCTAAGATACCAGCAGAACGACTGGACGGGTTTTATGGCCCATGATGATGACTTGCAAATGAGATGTTTGAAATTTTCAATAGCCACTGGCCACTGGATCCTTGTGAATTGGGTTCAGTGATTAAATGCAAAGGAATGGCACAGTCTCATTTATTTAAAAATTCTTACTGATGTGTTTTCTGCCAGCTGGGACACTTTGGGTGACCCATATAACTTCACCTTAAGCTATGTTTTAAGCTTAAATGCATAACAAGGGCAAGCAGGTTTGACTAAAGACTAAATATTTTTTAAAAAGAGGAAAAAAAAAACTAAAGACTAAATTAAATGCTGACTCCAACATAGAGGAACAAAGACAAGACTGAGCACAAGAGATGACACGCAGGGTCGACAAGCAAACAGAGTTACAAAGGACAAGGGGAGATACACTGATTAAACACACATGGGGAGATGAGATACAGGCAGAAGAAACTGGGACATGACTAACAATCAAAATGTTAAGGAAAAAATAAGAAGTTAAATAAAAAAAGACAGAAAATATCTTTACAAAATAAAGCAGGAAGTAACGGAACATACACAATGAGAGATAAACAGGAAGCAAAGCACACCTATAATTAAAACAACAGTGATCATGAGAGGATGCTGCCAACATCAAAATACAATGTACTGTATGATATGGACTTTTAGCAGTGACCTGGCTTCATTATGGTAAGTAATGTGGTAAGTATAAACTGTGTATAGAAATGGACGAAGCGAGTGAAGCTCAAAAATTAGGCCAATGTGGAAGTGCAAAAAAGTGCAATACCACCGACGGCCACTAGAGGCTGGTTAAAAAAAAAAACCCTCCAGCTCCAATTGACTTCAATTTAAAATGTATCATGAAATAATCAGTCAATACATTTTCCCCACAAGTCAGTCTGATGTCATTAGCTAAAGTTAGTTCTTCTGATGGGTAATTTGGTCCATCTGAAAAAAAAAATCGTAGTGATGTAGACACTAGGCTTCCAAAGAGGAAACATTGAGGGCTGTGTTTAGCTTAATTGATATGAGTGTTGCAGACATTGGGCAGTGTCTTCAGGTTCAAGAGTCAGACCCGCCTCCTCACTCCACCCTTCATATCCATATATGGTCACTTCTGGCACCAAAAAAAAAAAACAAAAACAAAACAGCAGCATTCAGACGCCAAACTCCTGGCTTTGCAATGTGTCCACAAAGCAACATAGCAAACACAAAGCAAAATACATATTCTAGCTTTTCCTCTGTATTTCACTCTGATATGGGAAACAGCTCGTTAGCTGATATATTCTCCACGATAGTAGGTAACTTCTTCTGAACACACTTCTTCTGGTTGCTAATCAAAGTTGCTGTGTCTTCATAGAATCCTCATCACCATAATCTCACACTTAATGAATAGAATATTGATTACCAACTAATTGAGCACATTATCTATACAGTATTATACATGGTTATTATACTGCGAATATCTAAATCTGTCACGAAAGAAAAAGAAAATTCCACTCTGTAGATATTACACTTAAACTTAGTCACTTGATACAGTACATCAGGAATTTTAGCTGTACATCATTTCAGTTTACCACCAAGTGATCTACATATGAACTCATAAATTATGTATGTTTGGTTCTAAAACAAAGCTTTTTTTATGGTCTACATACTGTTGTATAGAATTGAACCTGCAGCAACTGGCAAGCACACATTTGAAGGTCAGGTCTTAAGAGGGAAAAATCCTCCTAACTGTGCCAATTCATTAATCTAACGCTCAATGCAGGAACAAAATGTATTTGGATGATGAATGTCCAGATCAAAGGCTTTTGCACCCCCAAAGGCATGAAATTAAACTGAAGCACAGCTCTGGCTCTCTTTATAAATGTAATGCATGCTATTGGAACAGGTGATCTTTTTCTGTTTTTTTTCCAAATCTATTTCTGGGCTTTTTAAAAATGCTTTTCGAACACAAGTTTTTGGAGGATACAGAAGCCAAAGAGCACTAAAAGTGTAACATTACAGTGGGTGGGACTCAGGAAGACAGCACCTAATCAATGATAAACACATATAAAGGTAAGAAACACAATATGTACATATGGACAAAAATGTTACAGATAGGTAGTGTATGAATGAAATATTATCAGATTATAAATCAGTTAGCCTTCAAATAATGGGATGATGATTCTACAACTTCATCTCAACCATTTTTCTTTCTCCTCATTTGTTGGGTCACAATGACCTAGTTCTAGACTAACTCTGGGTACAGTAAGAAGGCCAAACCTGACTTCAACTAACATAAAAAAGTTTAATTACATTAAAGGATTTCTAAAAAGAAGCAAACTACCATATTTTCCGGACTATTGAGCGCACCTGTCTATAAGCCGCTATTGAATTTATTCGAACAGTTTCATGTGGTCCACTCTGACCGGGTCTGATATGACGAGGCTAAATCGGCGGCGCGGAGCTTGCTAGCTTGTAAAAAGCCAATGAGCTTTGTGCCGCAGATACACGAGCCACACCGGTGTTTAAGCCGCAGGGTTCAAAGCGTCAGAAAAAAGTAGCGGCTTATACTCTGGAAAATACGGTAGGTTTCTAATTCAAGATCTGATCCATGACACATTTTTCCATCATTGCAAAATCCTTCACAGGTGATATTACCAACCACACAAAATGTAGAAAAGAAAAACTATTCATGTATCTGTTATTCAGTCCTAACTGGCATAAGTGGAAATGTAATTTCCCCATTGATAAATACAAGCATAGCATTTACTGCTAACTGATGACACTGTAACTCTGAGTCAGACCTACAGATGGCTGGATTTGAAAATAAGGTGAATCATATGTTTTGACCTTCACTGTCAGATTTCAAGCAAATGGATTTCTTTTCTGATATTTTCCATCATCGTCATCATCATAACACCAAAAGGAGGCAACATCTTTTTTGAGTAATGACATTCATCCCCTTTGAAGAGACGAGGTTTGTGATGGCCTAAAACCTGACTACTGGCCAACACTGCTTTTACTTTTTTGTTTTGTTTTCACTTCTCACCTATCTGTCTAAGCTGTGTTACTCTATCATACATAAAGCTGCCATTCCTGTCACCAAGGTATTTCCACCGAGGAGCTTATTGATAATCCAAACAACCTTAGCCATGAAAACCGACTTCAAAGTTTGGAGTCCCTGAGCACAGCATCTTGTTGGAGGAGAGCTTCTCTGACATAATGGCTCTCATGTCAAAATAATTAACTCCATTCCTTTTACTCAACAATAAGACCCTGTGCTGCTTTATACAGTGGCCTCTACAGACAAAGCACATACAGGCATAATCAATAGACGAACGCACTTGCAGAATCACATTCAGACACATTCAATGCAATCAATTTGAGGTATATGTGGTATACAGTATAGGAACATAGTGTACTGCATTTGTACCTTACATCTACAAAGCGCTTCACAAGTTGTTGCTTCTCATGTAACCATACACCAAAGAAAACAGAGCTACCATGCAGGGTGCTAGCTACCAACTTAGGGTTCAGTGAGTCTGAGATCTTTAGGTTTACTATATCCTGTTTACTCCCCCAAACTATTAAATACTTGGTGCATTGTTGCAGCAGTGGCTTTAATTGATATCTTGTAGGCTTTATACTATCTGGGTAAGTAGCAAAGTATTTGCCTACAGCAGAGGTACTCAATCCTGGTCCTCGAGGGTCGCTATCTGGCATGTTTTAGATGTGTCCCTCTTCCAACGAGAGCTTGATGATGAGCTGATCATTTGAATCAGGTGTGTTGGTGTCTACAGGGTACTCAAGATTGAGTACCCTGGCCCTGCAGTCACAAGTACTCATCAATTACCGTATTTTCCGGACTATAAGCCGCTACTTTTTTCTGACGCTTTGAACTTAAACACCGGTGTGGCTCAGTATCGGCGGCACAAAGCTCGTTGGCTTTTTACAAGCTAGCAAGCGCCGTGCCGCCGATACATTTAGCGTCATCACATCAGACCCAGTCAGAGTGGACCACATGAAACTGTTTGAATAAATTCAATAGCGGCTTATAGACAGGTGCGCACAATAGTCTGGAAAACACAGTACTCTAACCTTTCAACAGGAAAGATCTTTGTGTCTGAGGTCTTAATCAAATACAATTTCAGTAAATATATTATAGTATTGTTCAGTTCAGTTTATAAGGGGCTATTTTCTTTTTTTTACGAAAACACACACCATCACCAAGTCAGCCTAAATCTGATCTGTAGTATAGACAAGATAAGCAAACAGTGTAATGTTATGGGGTTTTTCTTCGGATATTACAGCACAATATGACCCGTTTTCCCAAATCCATTAATAACATTGCCTACTTCCAATATAATCTAGAAATGATCATATATTATTGTAATGTACTTTCAGCTCGAGTTTCATTATTTTTATTATTGATAACTTGGGAAGAGTTAAGAAGGTCCTGTTGTATCTGCTTTTACAAAATGTGTAAACTTAATACACCATAAAAGACATTTCAGATGATGCTGGTAAAAACGGCACAAAGCAATATTTTTAAAACCAATACACTTTTCTCTCTAAACATCTGTGAGGAATTAAAGTCTGATTTGCTTCATTATTCTGATGAGGACTGGTGGTGAAGCTGTCAGGTAGGGCTTGGTTAAAAAGACTGTCTTAGCACTTCAATCAGGCTGGTTATTGAAAGACAATGTGGTTAATTATACATCCCATGACAGTGATGTTGATGACAGAATGAGAAACATCTATTCCACCTACTTGCTCAGAAATCACTGGATTGTTTTGACAGCACTTTAGACTGTTTAAATTAGCCTATTGCTTATAAAAGTATGGTCACATCATGTTGAGAGGAATATTAATAATACTTCTCCCTAAAAAACATGAAGTCACTCTTTCCTTGGGAAACCATTCTGAGAGTGAGTTTGAATTAAAAAAAAACAACAACACAGAAGTGCAGATCTCTGCAGAAAACTATATAAAACTCCTGAAGAGGTTTCATTACTGGCAGGTACACCGTACAGTGAAATTGATATATGTATGCAGAAAAACAAAGATATTTATTTATTCCTTGTCTTTGACTTACTCTCATAAGGAGATGCAGTTTAATATAAACAGTGAGAAAAAGACCTTGCAAGGGCTCAGGCTCAGGCAGAAATATAAATGCATTACTCAGATCAACTGATCGTCAGCTGTAATGAGCTAACTTTCACTATTGGCCAGAGGCCACTGCTGCAGTGTAAGCTGATTAATGGAGTTTTTTCCTGTCACTACTTTCAAGATATTCTGGATATTTAAACATAGATTTAATCATGTCATGGGAGGCGAACCACAGATATACGTCCTATTTAAATCCAAATCATCAGTGGAATATTATGATAATATTAAACTCTGAAATGAGATAACCACATGATCAAAATTTAAAGAAGACCACCAGATTGGAACTTTAT
>OOFC01049297.1:0-14671 GCA_900323345.1 Pseudochromis fuscus | reverse complement strand
AACGCTTTCATGACCTTAGCTAGGTCCCAAAGTGCTTTACAAGGCAATTAATTTACCCATTCACACACACACTCACACACCAATGGCTACAGAGCTGCCATGCAAGGCGCTAGCCACCATTGGGAGCAACTTAGGGTTCAGTGTCTTGCCCAAGGACACTTCAACAGGAGGAGGAAGGGATCGAACCCATGACCTTATGATTAGGATCCGGAAGGTGAGACAAAACAACACTGTAGCTATAGGTACATACTTGTAGGTAGTTACAACACATTACTGATTACTACTACAGCTGCCATGCAAGGCGCTAGCTACCATTGGGAGCAACTCAGGGTTCAGTGTCTTGCGACATGTGGACAGGAGGAGCCGAGGAGCGAACCCACAACCTTACGATTCATAGGCGACCCACTCTACCACCTGAGCCACAGCCATTGTTGGACATGCCTGAGTATATTTAGGTTTTCAGTGTTTTTATGGGAGTTGTTACATGATATGAGCCTTAACTACGTAGCTACCAGAGAGAGGAAAAAGAATTAAAAAGTCTGAACACTAACTAGTAGTTTTGTATCGACCTCATGCTGTGTGGATTCTCCAAATTAAAAAAACCCTCCTAAAACTGTATTTTTGCAAGGTCTCACCAATGATAATGTGCGTATGCCCAGGGGCCCATTATCTCATAATCCACCCATTAAAGAAGCTGATGGGGGGTGTTATAGGCAGATCTTGCACTGGGACCACATGGGTCTTGGTGCTCTAACTTTAACTCTAAGACACTGTCCACAGAGGCTGCAGCAAGACAGCAGCAGCACCTTCTATTTTTATATGTATTTTATATTTACTCATAGTGGAAACATCAGGGATAAAAAAAAGTCAAAATATTACCAAAGAGAAGTTGTTATATTGATTAAAAAGGCATAGAGGCCAATATAAATAAATAATTCACAACAAAGAGGAGACCTGTCACCTAAACTCACCACAGGGATAAAAAATATGGCAGATGAAATCAGTAAATCTCTGTGGACCAATGAGGAGACTGTTTTCAACTACATTTTGATTAAACTACACAATATTTTCATCGTGATCCTCATTTTTTTGCAGTTTGACGACTTACAGAACATTAAACCTTTACTCCAGACCCCTGAAGGGGTGCTGTGGTATAAAGACTGAGCAGCAGATCCTTTCAGTGGGGTCGTGATGTGTTGGACTTGTTTTTTCCAGCACAACCCACAGAAGCTGGATTCTCACACATCGAGTCTTTGATATGTCCCTCAGACCTCTACTGAACAATGCTGGTTTCCATTGGATCTCCAGAGTGAAGTCAAGGTGGAAGTGCAACAAAGTGCAATACCACCAATGGCCACTAGCTCCAATTGACTTCAATTAAAAATGGTCATTTTCAATCAAGAAATACTCAGTCAATTAATTTCTATCTGCAAGTCATTCTGATGTCATTAGTTGAAGTCAGCTCTTCCTCTCAGTGATCAGGTGGTCCATTTAAAAAACATTTCATCATTAAGGAGATATTAGACTTCAAAAAGAGGAAGATTTAGGGGTGTGGTTAGTTTGATTGACATCTCTGGTCTCCAATAATAACAGGTGGTCATTCACTGGTGAACTCCAGTTTCATACACAGTGGACAGTGTCCTTGGGTTCAGGGATCAGACCTGCCTCCTCACTCCTCCCTTCATATCCAAATATGGTCACTTCTGGCTCCAAAAAACCAACATGGCGACGTTCAAATCCCAAACTCCAGGCTTTAAAATGTGAGTCCACAAGCCAATGGGAGGTACCACGGTGTCCATGAGAGCATCACACTGTCCCCACTCACACATAAACAAGCCTTGACTCCTCATTATCACTGGATTAGGGCTGCAGCTAAAAAGTTATGCTCGTAATCATATAATCTATTGATTACTCCATCGAATAATTGGATAAGAAATGCGCAAAAATAAATAGTACTGTCAAATGATAAAAATTTGCATGTGTGGTCTCTCGCAAGCTGGGCGACGGGTTAGCGTAAGTGCTAGCAGAATCCCCATCTAATGTATGCTTCCCGTTAATGTGGCATTTTAAACAGGAAGTGCTTCGGTGAAGACTCCTTCCTGCAGAGTGTGTGTAATACTTTGTGTTGGTCGACCGTCCGTCTTGGTTTTTTTTGTACTCACATTTCCCATCAGGAGGGCCAACGTGCTATTTAGCCTTCTTCAGAAAAATAAAAAAAAAAATAAAAAAGCTGTGCTGTTTCGCATCTTCCCTCTTTATTGATTGATTCTTCTTCTTCCTGTCCGTTTCAGGGAATAACGTAAACGGGGGAGCGATACTGCCCCCACCAGTCCTTGTAGGGAACTGCAAGTACAGATGATTTTTTTTTCACCCCCCGCTTTGATTCTACCAATAACAAAAATAATACAGTGTGAATAATACGATGCATCAACTCTGGAGTTTCTGCATTGATGAATTTTTATAAATCGACAATCGATTATGTCGAATAATCATTGTAGCCCTACACTGGATACAGGAACACCTCACATGACCCGGTCCAGATCTTCACACTGCTCATTTTTCTTGCCTCCAACACATCAACATCCAAACCAGACTGTTCCCTCGCTGCCTAATGCATCCCACCCACTTAAACAGATAATCAATGTTCCTCCCTTCACCTGTCAGGGGCTTGATGTCACAGCCAATCCAGTTATATTCACATTAAAATTACCTTTACATAAAAGACAACAGTGGAGTTATTTTTTGCTATTTGTCTTCCCACTGCAGTACCGTGTAACATTATGCAGTGTTTTGGCTTGTGTGCAGCTCCAGCAGAAATTTTCAGCATTCACAGCATTGCCTCGCTAACCCCTGGGCTACCACACCAACGCTAATTTACCTCATGTTACAACCAGTGTTTTGCTTGAGGGTGAAATGAACTTCTTATGTGAAGATCTTTATTGCACTCATATGGAAGGCATCAGTAGAAACAGCCCAGCTCAACATTTACTTTGTTTTTTTTTTTTCACGGTTGCTGATCGTACCAGTAATGCAGGAATATTTATGACATCTAATTAGAGGCTTCTACTGTACGTGTGACCCTTCAGTCTCACGCTGTTAGTTTTCCTTCAGTGTTTACTATCAGGTTGAGGCATTTTTTTTTCATGTATTGTTGCATGTGTTGGTTTCTTTAACAGAGATCAAGTAAGACAGATGGTGGGGAGTCTAACAATGCAGGGCTTTTCTAAGAGGAGAATTTTGCAGCTTGGAAGATGAAGCAGTGACCTCCGTCTTCCTCAGCTATCTTCAGCAGCGTGGTGTCTAATACTTCTGTGCACTTACGTCTCAGAGGGTGGCGGCACACCATGTTCCACCATGTTCCCCTGCAATTAGCCCTCTGTGCATGGAGGTGCACGCCGGCGACACGCAGCCTCTGTCTAAAAATGATGACTATTATTTCACCCAGTTTGAGCTTTGAATGCACGTTGCTTGTTTCTTTGGCGAAATGATGTGTTTTTTGGACGGTTTTATCTCCACCAAGAAGACAGTGTTTGAAGACCGCTATCAGAATGTACCAGGAAGAAAAATAAAAACAAAAAAAAGAGTGATTGATAGTAGATAGCCTGTTATTATCGTGGCCTGTATCAGCCGGAGATCAATTACCTGTGCAGTAATGTTCGGGAAAATCAGCCTGATCAGAACCAAATGATATGAAGAGAATAAATAGAAATTACAGGTTGGAAATGAAGCAGTCATGACCTCATTCATTTTGAGGTGATGGAGGCTCCATGATAACTGAAATCAGAGTCTAATTGAGGCTTGTCACAGTGTGAATGGAAAGTACCAAACCAACAGTTGGAAGATGTGCACCAGTATAAAGGACTGGAATATTATTGCAGTGTTATTCATATGCTATCTCCTAAATTAAGTCATTACCTCTTCTTCAACATATTCCCAAAGTGATGCCATCACTGTCACCTTCTTTAGAGAGGGAGAAAGTTTCAGTGTGTCTTCATATTATTTAGTTGATATTACAAATTGTTACCATTTATCATGGTGGGTGGATCCTGCAGAATAATTGATATCTACCAAATCCAACCCTCAGGTCCTAAAGTAACAAATAACTTATAATTACACATTAAAGAACTTTTTTCTGGTTACTTTGAAGGAGACTTTTCTCTTGACAACAAAGAAGGTTGTGCTAATAGGGCTAATGTGTATTTTAGTAATTGAGTAATCTATTGATTATTCCATCGAATAATTGGATAACTAATGCTTGTTAAGGTGCAGTAATAAATAGCGCTGTCAAACAATAAAAATTTGCATGAGGGTGGTTTGTCACAAGCTGGATGACGGGTTAGCTTAAGTGCTAGCAGAATCCCCGACTAACATATACTTCCTGTTAATGTGGTATTTTAAACAGGAAGTGCTTCGGTGAAGACTCCTTCCTGCAGAGTGTGTGTAGTACTTTGTGTCGGTCGACTGTCCGTCTTGGTTTTTGTGTACTCACATTTCTTCTCACCTTCTTCTTCCTGTCTGTTTCTGTGAATAACGTCAATAGTGGGAGCAATACTGCCCCCACCAGTTCCTGTAGGAAACTGCAACTACAGATGACTTTTTCCTGACTAGTATTTGATTTTACCAATGACAAAAACAATAATACGACGCATCGACTCTTGAATTTCCGCGTTGATGAATTTTTATACTCGACGTAATCAATTATGTCGAATAATCGTTGCAGCCCTACGTACTAATGACTTTTAACATTATATTTTTAGTGAAGTGAACACTGTCATGTTAGTCCACTGGTTTGTTTGAACTTTGGCAAGTCCTTCACTTTAGTGTCGCCCAGTCAAAATCAGCAGTGGGAGGAGTAAGAGATGATGGATTTAGATTGAAATATGGTCTAACAACTTTATAAAAACAACTGAAAAAAAAAACTTCTAGAAAGAGAGAAAGAGGACGGCAGAGCAATGCTACCCAGAGACAAACCAATCAATGTCACATATTGTTAACCTTTCCAAGCAATAATATTTTTAGTGCTTCAGGACCCAAAAGAACTGAAGACATGATGTGAGATAAATGAAAATACAACAAACACTGTTCACAGGATGGACAAAGTTCCCGTTTTGAAGGCAGGCAGTTGGTATTTGGACGTGGCCATGATGGTGCTTTGACCCAGAAATGACCATATTTGGATATGAGGGGAGGAGTGAAGAGGCGAGTTTGACCCTTGAACCTGAGGACACTGCCTAATGTTTGTGGGACTGGGCGTTCAAACCACTTGTACATGATTGGAGACTAAACCTGTCAGTCAAACTAACCACACACCTACATCTCCTTGTTCTTGAAGCCTAATATCTACTCAGTGATGATTTTTGTTTCAGATGGACCAGTACATCACTGAGAGGAAGAGCTGACCTTCGCTATGACATCAGAATGAGCTGCAAAAAAAGTATCAAATGTATCAAAATGAGTATTTCATGATTGCCGTTTTTGAATTGAAGTCAGTTGGAGTGTTTTGGAGATGCGCCCAGTGGCTGTCGGGGGTATTGCACTTTCTGCTCCTCCACATTGGTTGACCTGTGGAGGAGACAGTGCTACTGGTTTGGAGAAGGAGACAAGCAGTCCATGGATCCTGAGATGTTTGAAGCAGGTGAGTGACATTTCAAAACGTGAACTTGAAGATTCAGGCATGAGTCAAAGCAGACTGGGAGCTGGCTGGCTGGGAACACTGGGAGGAGGACCAGGAAGTGTTAGCACAGGGAGCTAAACAACATCTGAAACTGAGTGGAACCGGAGCTGAGTGGGTGATGGAGAGACCTGCTGGTAACTGACAGGAGATCCAGTGCTGATATACTGCAGCAGGTACTGTAGGCGACTGTGGATTGGATACAGCTGCACCAGAACTCCCAGACTCAATGGAAACCCCACCTCCTGGAGAAGCACTGTAACATCACAGCATCAGGAGAAAGCAATGTGGTCCACGTAGGTGATGGCGACATGCTGCAGGAACGTTATGAACACTAGTGATGTGTGAAAATCCCCTAAAACACTGGCCTAAGGTTGGATAAGCATCAAGGTTAGAGTTGACGAAGTAATTGTGAGATGCTGAATTATCTAAAATAGACATCATTCCCAGAAATACTGGATGGATTCCTGGATGGGTACTTGCAGGCCACAGCACAGCCACTCCAAGCAGCAATCCAACATCCCTCCCTAACCTCTACAGCAGAAATCTATACACTTCAGCAAAACCACTACGTACTTTCCCACCGCACACATTTCAATTTCCAGCTTGATAGAAGAGGTTTAACATAATATGTGCCAATTTCCAGGAACACAATTATATTTTTAGAAAAAAAGAAAAACAAGAACTAAATCCAAAACACCTTTCCCATAAATCCTGCTTTGTGTAAAAAGATGCTGTTCCCTCATTTGCACTGCGGTGCCCATCCAAGAGAGATGCTTGTTCAGCAAGAAGACGAGGCAGCAATTGGAGTGCGACATGCAGACAAGCAGACAAGGTGTAATCCATAGATAAACACTGACAAGGAGCAGGCAAACAGCAAGCCTGCAGGAGTAAAAGATGGCTGTACCTACAATACACAGCGCTGGCCAGCCAAGTCAAACAAGCCAGCTGGAGGTTGCTAGCGCAGCTCCATTTACATTACATTTTACATTCACTGTTTAATTGACATTGAGGGGGCTCTGTCAAGGGGAACATACAAGACCACTCTGAAGTAAGCAGCCAGTGCATGTTTTATAACAACAAACATATGCATAATGGATTATTATACATTAAATATCACTTCCTGGTCACGCAGAGAAAGAAAATAAAAGGAAGAGACAGATTTGTGTAGATATGGTCTTTCAGCCGTTGGTGGCCCTTGGTCTTATTGATACCTCATTAACATGTCGTTAGCATCCCATCCAATCAGTGAGCATGTGAGTTAAAGTCAGTGAGCAGTGTGGAGCCCAGCTGAACTCCACTGCTGCCTGTCCTGGTTGAGCTGCACAGTTGATAAACAGAAAACCAGGAGATTAAATGAAAACAGCTGACATTGCACATTTGCGGCTGGAATCTGCTGTCCCTTTAAAAAAGCAGCCAGGTGAAGGTACGTTCAGATATAACAAATTAATACAGGTTATCGTTTAGTTCAGCTCTGTCCGTATCCCTCCCTGGCCCTGAAAACAAAAAATCATTTTTTTGTCAAGACTTTAAATAACAGATTTTTTTTTCACCCCCAAGACGGCAGCCATTTTCATTCTGCGCCAGCTGTGACTCTGACTGGATAAGCTAATCAGCTCTCGCCTCAGGGATTACATTCCTTATCATATCTCTGCCACCAGTCAGGTTAAGCATGCTGCCACATTGTAACTCTTTTTAATAAAGCTCCATTTTAAATCAAGATTTGGGTAAAGCCACCCACTCAGTTAATTGGTTTCTATTATATTAGGAGGGATTGTATGGCAGCCAACTCAGTCGGACTGACTCCGGCTAAAGTGCATGCAGCACTGCTGACTCACACATAGAGACCTCACAACTCCAATTTGCACCATCATTGCAAAGCACTTGGAAACGACTTTAATGCATGCCTGATAAGTGTGAGGAGAGCACAGAGGGCTTGGCTTTTTGTGAATGTCATTACTTGGGTCAGGGTGACTGTGTAAATGGATGCTATCAGCTCGGCTGCTAATATCCAACCCGGAGGATCGCACCGGCAGCGGGTGCCATTTGTCCATAGGCTACAGCGACTTCAATCCCCCTCTAAAAAAACTGAAGAGAGTCTGTGCATCAGAAAATGTTAGTGAGGGAACAGACTATGACAAAAAACACTGGGTTGTTGTAATCCAGACCTGGGTCAATGTGGGACTAACTATATACACCGGGTTCATTTAACCCAATAAGATGGGCTGTTTTTATCCTGCATTGGGCAAAAAATGTTGGGTAAAAACATAAAAATGATGAGTAAAAATGATAAAATGTTTGGTAAAAACCACAACATGTTGGGCATAAACCAACAAAATACTGGAAACTGTTGTCAGGCAAAAATCCACAAAATGTTGCATAAAAACCACATAATACTGGATGAAAACAGTCGACCTGACTCACCCAGCAAACCCAGGTCTGGGTAAAAACAACCCAACATTTTTTATTGTGTATTCATCTTCAATTTCAGCACAACATGACAGAAAGTGTAAAGTAAATTTCTTCTGAGGGCCACAGTCAGGCTGTATAGTGGCGTACATTTAGACTTTAAAGTCCTTTTATGATTTGCACTGTTTAACCAGCAGAGTTGCACTAAAACAGCATTTTGAGAATCTCTAACTTGTGTCGTATTTCCTGCAAAAACAATATGTGCAGAAAACATTTAGAGCAAATTGATTGGACCTGGAAACACAACAAGACACCATAGATAGTTAGCTTGGTGATTAAAATGACTCTGGGCGTAAAAGTCATATTTATGTATTTTTATCAAGAAGTAAATGTGATCAGACTTTTATATAAATAATAAAAACAAACTGAATTGGAGGATTAAAAACACATTTCTCATTTCAGGTCGACTTTAAATATAAAGTACACTGACCTGCCTGTTTATTCTGCAATTTACATCTTTGTATCATAAATGCTCTTTGTTCAACTGCTGCATTCAACAGGCCTTCAAACACAAGCAACACCTAACAGGGAAATAAAGCAACAGATTGTTGTTTCTCATCATTCAGCTTGTTCTCAGTTCACTCTGCTAACACTGTACGAGAGGTGTAAGTGTTAATGCAAACACAAGCTAATACTGTTTATTTACTGCTGCTGCTTCACATTAAAAGCATTTTTATTGGGAAGTATTTGCGGGAAGAATTAATCTCGGGTCCTAATACTGTCTGTGAGCATTAATCAAACTAAATAACAAGTCTTTATTTTTCTTTTTATTACAAGAAAGTCATGGAACAAAGAGCTACATTAGCCACACTAGCATAACACCATTGAGTTGCATTGTGGGCAATCTTAATCTTGTCATTCATCATTTATCCTGATTACAGCTTTGAATTAAAATACTACATTTAGGTTAGAAAGCTGTAATCTGATATATTTCTGTGGCTGGTGGGCTGAGAGTACACAACAGTACAGCTGTGTGTAAAATCTGACTAAGTGTGTGTCAAGTTTTAAAATGCAAGGGTACGAGGTGCAGTTTGTGAACGTACTGTGTGCAGCGACTTGGTTGATTATGCTGCTCCTCTGAGAGCTGAGGTGGGAGGAATAATACAAACATGAAGAAGCTCCTACTCAGATTCAAAGCGGCCAATCACTGAACGCTTGCCGAGTCATTTCCAGCAGTTAGACGAGAGGAATGACAACAAAAGTCAACACAGAACAAAGGAAGTGTATTATTTCTGTGCAGTGCCGGTTTTTCGACTACAATGAAGCTTTATTGGGGGATCATCAGCTGAAAGAGTGCAAGCACCGGAGCTTGGCAGGTTTAAGGCAGCGTCTCCGCCGCGAGCTGAAGGGCCTTTAAGTGGCGAGGGAGATTGAACTTGAAATGAGAGCTCTGCCCTGATGGCACCTGCCTCTGGTCACCCTCAGCTCCTTTCCTCAACACTCAGCATCTCTGGGGAGAATAAATTATTTGCCCATAGCAGACATGCTGTATCCACCCCAACATTAAAACCACTGATGAAGTGAGTAACATTGATTATCTTGGTACAACAGCACAGCTCACGGGGATATATCAGGCTGCAAGTGAACAGCCTGTTTTTAAAGTTGATCTGTCGGGAGCAGGAAAAATGGGCAACGTGAGAATCTGAGCGACTCTGACGAGGACCAGACTGTGATGGTTCGACGACTGGTTCAGAGGATCTCCAAACCTCCCCAAGAAGTTCACTGACGGATGTGTGGAAAGTTGAGGTGGATATCGTGAGGATTTTTATGAATCCAATTCTGATTTTGGTTATCGATTCCTTATTTCGATTCCAACAAAAAACAGGAAGCCAAATGTATATTTAACATATTAATCTCCCACACGCGTTGCATTTTCCACGTTCAACGCTCTCTCTACTAAAATTAAGCCCCTTTTTTTTTTTCCCACCAAACAAGAACGGGTGCTAGTTCGGTGCTGGTGCTAGTACTGGTGGTTAGTTGGGTCAGATCCTGTTTCTCCTATGAACCGGTTTGTTTTTCCACTGGCAAGGAGCCAAGTTGGGGCCGTGTCACGTAAAACGTCAATACGTCACTGCATAGGTAGCCGGTTCACAACAACCGGCCGCTAGCAAGCTAGTTGCTGTTAACAAACTACTGTTACCCTGTTACTATCAGTCCATAAAAACATCATTTTTTCAGCAGATATTCAAAGGAGGTGATCATGTGCATACAAGTGCTGTTCCTGGTTTTACAGTCTACACTGAGATCCAGAGCCAAGACCGTACTTTCATTACTCTACTCTTCTACTATCGCTAGCTGTGTTTCTACCGTCGCTCCCCCGGCTCCTGGTGTAGTCGCTGCTTAATCAGTGCTAAAAAATCAGTGCTAAGTCTGGCCCAGCAAGGAAGTGGGGCCAGACTTAGCCCCAGTTTAGCGGCTGGGGTCGGTTCTCACGGCGGTGGAAACACACTGGGGCTGAGTCAGGAACTGGCCCCGAACTAGCACTGAAACCCATTTGGTGGAAAAGGGGTAACTTTTGACCGCTTTCCCCGGTCCATTTCCTGTTGTCATGCGGCGGCATGTGACATGTTAGATACGTAACAGACAGGTCCTGGCAGATATCTAAAGTCCGTTTGCAGCCGTTGTGTAAAATGGGCGCATCTAGGAATTGATAAGCAGAACCGAAATTTTAATTTTTTTATGGGTATCTGGCACTCACTAAATTTAATTCGGTTCCTACTCGGAACCGAATTTCGGTACCAACCCTAGTGGAGAGATGTCTGGTCTGCGTGGTTCAAGTCAACAGAAGAGCTACTGTGGCACAAACTGCTGAAAACCTTAATGCTGGATTTCTGAACCCTGTCTGCATGAAAGCTCCAAGTCCGATCCATGAAGGCACCACCTCACAACTTCCAGGTCTTAAAGGCTCTGCTGCTAACGTCTTGGTGCCTGATACCACAGCTCACCTTCAAAGGGTCTAGGAATCCAGGTTTCGATGGGTCAGGGCTGTTTTCAGAGGGTACGATACAGTACTAGGCAGCTGGTTTTAATGCTGTGGCCGATCGGCTTATTCAGCCAGTCACTCTCCACAAACATTAGGCTGTGCTGATTTACAGTCATACAAAGTCTCCCAGACTCTGGCAGTAGATTTGACCAGGACACCGTCCATGATCGTACATTTTCGACTTCCTTCAAAATGAGGCCTCAGGGTGAATTTACAGCGTGCACTATTTCACTGGGTTGTTGCACTAACTGCCAGAGAGGCTTCCCTTCACATCTTCACAAACGCAGCTACACAATGATGCAAGCTCCTGGCACGCTTTGTGTATTCTCCTACAGTATGCTTCCAGCCTGGCAGGGTTTGCAGTGTTGGCAGTGGGGGCAACATATACCACGGTGAGAAAACTGCCATTAATATTAATTTCATGTACAACACTCGATGCACCGCTAGACAAAATTGTATTTGCATATTCAGGGGCTGTAGCTAGGATTACGATATTACCGACATCAGGAGACTAAATCCTTTCAATCTGACCTGAATTTAGGAAATTTTTGACACAAAACACACAATTTTTGCCATAAACAAATCAAGATCAATGTAAATCAGGTGTAAATGTAGCATGTACACTTGTCTCTTCAAAGCCAAGCAACTTCATCTCTGCTTCTGTTTCCCAAAGTAATTAAAATGGACTTGCTGATCTATGGAGCACCACCAAAAACGTAACAATGTCTACAACTTAAAAGAAAAACAAAATCCTGTCTTACTCAATGAGACGAACACCGTACATGTCGAATGAAGCCGATTCTGATTCTATAACGTTGCACAAGCAAAGATGGCCAAGAGGGCACAACTAATTGTCATCCAGTGGGTAGCAGGGAGCCATGCTTTTTGTCAGGAGAGGAAAGGTTGGTCCCGAGCGCGTCCTTTTTGGCACAAAAAGTCGTCGCTGTCATCGTGTTCCAACTCCAGCTCCAGGGAGTGACCAAAATATCTGTAACACCGCCGGCACCTCTCTGCAGAAAGAGCAGCCTGGCTTGTCCGCTACACATATGCTCGGTGCTGAGACATGTGAAGCGCCGCTTGTGGGGATATGCAGTTGCCAGCAGACCAGAGGATGACAGCTAATGGAATTTCAGACAGAGCCAGGCTATATTTTTGTTTGTGCAGGTGAGAAAAAGTGGGTGTTGGAGTAGGGCTGCCTTCAAACAGGGCTGTGTTTACCATATTCACGAGCAGCGTCCCTGTGAACGCCCCCCTCGGTGGAGCTCACAACGTTGTACAAGGAAATATTCGGAAAGGTTGTCGAGCCGTGATGCTGTTGTTTGGAGGAATGGAGGCCGTGAAGCTGTGTTCTCATTGGGTGGTAGTGACAATGTTTTGTAAATAGTTTTTTCTTTAGGATTTTATTAAATGTGTGAGAAAGTTGCTTGATGGTTTCATCTTTTCATTGTACCTTTGACAAGATAAGTTCATTTATTATTTACTGCCAATACCACAATCTGTACAGGATATACAGAGTATTGACGTTACATTACTCTCAGACCCTGGGCGCAAACAGTAAACGTTAAATCAACACTAAGTATGAAGAAGATAAGACAAGTTAATACTTCCCACACTGGGGAAATTGTCTATCCTGCTGCTGTCAAAATCAAAGTACAAATACTGCAAATAGAAGTAGAAAAACTGCAGAATAAAAATATAGAAATCTAAATATTACAATTAAAAATTTAAATGTAGACAAAGTTGCAAATAGCTGGTGATAGTGGCTAATTTAGCAGCTAAAAAGTCTGAAAGTAGAAGCAATGTTCACTGTGGGCACAAACATGACATGTGGTTAATGTGGCTGCTGGATATAATAATGGTTTGGATTTATATGGCGGTTTTCTCTGGAAGTCTAGACTCAAAGCGCTCGCACAGAGACCATTATTCACTCACACCCATTCATACGGGTGGCGGTAAGCTAAGCTAGCCACAGCTGCCCTGGGGCAGACTGAGGGGGCGTGGCTACTAATTTGCTCCGACCACCACCAACCCATTCATCCAACATTCGTGCAGGGCAAGGTGGGTAAAGTGTCTTGCCCAAGGACACACTGACAATGACTGGGAGGAGCGGGAATCGAACGACCGACCCTTCGGTTGGTAGACGGCTGCTCTACCACTGAGCCACAACAACAGCAGACAGTGTTTCCTAATGTTCCCCAATGTTTTGTCCAAAAACAATTATTAAAAATCTAATCTGTGCAAAACCAAATCTAAATATGACTATTTCTGAAAAACAAACCTTATTTAACTATAAAACCTTACCTCAGCTGGTTTTTAGTGGTATTATTTATTCTGTAGATAAATCCCATTGAATTTTTTATGACTGTTCTTTGAATTTCCACCTTTTACTAGAGTCCAAGAAGATGATCACTTAAAAGACTAAATTAAAAAATATAATACTCTCTAATTCATAAAAATCATAATGGGTCAGATCTCTGTTGTGGATCTTTCGGTGCCACCGAACCATCTGGTCGCCAAACATGTTGGAAAGGTGATTCATGAAAGAGGCCATCTGGCCCCTCTGGTGCTTTAGTCAGACGGTGTATTACTGCTATTTCTGAAAACGGCGCTAAGCACGACAGATTCCTCAGGAACGTGTGAGTTTCCCACCACCTCCTCACTTAAAATCCTGAGCGCTGCTGATGACATTCCTGACAGCCGACACGTCCACAGCAAAGACTCACAAACAGCACCAAGACAGAACCAGACGAAATCATTCAGTCAGATCATTCAAGAAAACTAAAGTCAGCAACGGTCAGTTTGGAGGTTTTTAAACTGTAATTTTTAAAACTTCTTTAGTCCTTTTGGGGAAGAAAACATCAATGGTACATGGTGCTGTTTCTGTGATACTTTAATTGTACTAACAAGTCCCACATAAGAAGTAATAAAGTACCGTATTTTCTGCACTATAAGGCGCATCGGATTATAAGGTGCACCTTCAATGAATGTCTTATTTTAAAACTGTTTTCATATATAAGGTGCACCGCATTATAAGGCGCATAGAATAGAAACTACTGTAGTGTCTGGGGTTTGTTATCATCCATCTAGATGAAGCTGCACTAAAGTCCGTCAGTCAAACTTTATTAATAGAAAACAAACCAACGTTCTGACAACTCCGTTCACTCCACAACAAGCTAGTACATTCACAATACGGTACCGTACGTACCGGTAGCTCTTACCAGTATTTGCGCCGCCTTCGTTGAAAACAATGTATTTCCAACTCCATTTGTCACAGTTCAAAGCTACATGAACAGCTGTTTTATTTTTTTCTCCGAGGTAACGTCAGTGACGTAGTTTTATCTTTTACCAACAGCAAGGTACAACAGGTAGTGCAACTTTTTATCACCTAGTTAGTGCATCACAAACGTGGAGGGAACTTTTCCCTGATTCAGTAAACACGTAAAAGAAACTGTCTGATACCACTACGCTAAATCTAACGTTAGTGCAATCACAATATACGCCCCCTGACTACAGTAGCCATAATTAACCAATATTGATCCATATATAAG
>OOFC01049294.1:0-21970 GCA_900323345.1 Pseudochromis fuscus | reverse complement strand
AAAGTTCTTTTTATACCCGAACAACTCAAAACTTGTCAATATAGTATACTGGTATTGCATAGTAATATAGTAACTACATTAATTTAAAATAAATAAATAAAATTCTCCCATATCGTAGCAGTTTACCAACACAGACTTCTTGCTTCTTGTTCTTAGAGAAAACTTACCAGGATTTCATAAAAACTTTTGTGGGGGGCTCTTCTGATAGAAGACAAACAGTACAAGTTAGATGGGCTGTGATGACTTGTAGGTTTTATGTAAAACTTTATATGCTGTATTGTTCAGGTATCATATAAGCATGGCACTAAGCATGTATATTTTGCTGCATACTAACATTGATTCATAATACATTTAAGAAACTATGTCCACTGATTTAAAATTATAAAAGGTTTATTAATGGTCCAAAATACAAAACATCTGGTCCAAATTTAATAACAGTAAAACAAGCCTCCAAGACTGAGAAAATCTTCACACACATTTAGAGCTCCCATACAGGTAGACATCATTACACAGCACATCTGTCTGTTCTTCAGCTGAATCTCAGCTCGTTTTCCAGTCCGTAGATTTTAGCCTTCAGTGTCATCAGTTCACCCTGAACTTTTTTCGTTCTGGCATTGCTCTGACGCACCTCATGCAGAATGGCTAGGTCCTGGTTCGGCCCAACATTCAAAGTGACCTGAAGAAAAAAGAATATCTCTAAGTGAATAGTGAAATAATTTAAAATCTGACCTCTTTAATTACCAGAAAAGTAACAATGTTTTTGTATTTTGGTTTCTCATTAAAACTAAACAAACGAGCTGTGTTGAATTCAAAAAATAACTTTGCAAACCTTTTTATTAGGAAAACAAAATATAAATGAAAATGAGACGAGTGAGGTGGTCCTCAGTCTCTATACCTTGACGAGTTGTTTCTCTACATCTTTGAGTTTCTGTCTGAGGTGCTTCAGGTCCGTTTTGAAGCCCTCCACCTCCATGACCCTCCTCTTCTCCAACGCCTCATAGCGCTGAGTCATCAGTTGAAGACGTTTAGCCATTTTGTCTGAACGCTCCTGAACACAAAATTACAGTAAAATTAAACTCTCTTATACAGTAAAACTTGAATAAACAATCAATCAAAGATGAGCATTATGATTTTACAGACTTAAGAATCAATCAAACCACTGTACCTTAAATATCTCCCTGCCCACATCACCCTCCTCTCTGATTTGGGACAGTTCTGTCTCCAGACTGATACACTGCTCCCTGTACATCTCAGCCAGACGGTGGGCTTGCTTCAGATCCTCCTGTAATGCCTAATACAGGGTAAAGAAAAATAAAAAGTACAACAAAACCCATAATAAGCTACTGACATTCTTTATTGTCAGCAAAGCTAAACAACATTCATACTATTCTGCAGAATAGAATTTTTACCTTTAGCTCCTCTTTGTGTGCCTGCTCTGATTCTGGTTTTTGCCGAGGGAGTAGGGACACTGTGGTGCTGCTGGGCTGCAGTGTTCGCCCCAGCTCAGCGCCGACAGGCCCGGTCTTTCTCAGACGGTTGTGGCAGGAGTCTAGATCCCTCAGCAGTCGATCCTTCTCCACCATCCAGCTCTTCTCGTGAGCCCGTGACTCAAACTTTAACTGTAAGAAATCTCTGGTGCTCTCATGCAACAGGTTCTGGGTTCGCTGAAGTCTAATGTGTCAAAGATGAATTAAAGTCAGGATGGAGACTTAGTGTAGCATCACTTCAAAAACAAAAAACAAGGTTATCGATTACAAATGGAATATACAGATTAATTATCTAAAAATAAAGTAATCATGTATTTTATAAGACCCACTTGTCATTCAGTGCTGAGATGCGCTCTTGGTCTCTCTGTTGTTGTGCCTGTGCCTCCTCGGTTTTAATCCTTCGATCCTCCATCAGGGCCTCTACCTGCTCTTTGGCTAGACGGGTCTGCTCCTCCATCTGAGCCTGCAGCGCCTCCACCTGGACACATGAGCCACGAAATTGAACTCATCACCAAAGTTATGTCAACACAAACACACAGGTGAAAAAAAAGCTTAATTTGCTTGATTTTGATTAGATTTTGTTGTGAATATTTTATGGATTCATAAAGTGGAGCGCTACCTGCAGTAACAAGGTCTGGTTGTCGTTCTTGTATTGCTCCAGGGTCTCTCCATTTACACCACCTGACTTTGTTCTCCTGCTGCTCTCTACTCAAACACAAAATCAAAGTGTTTAAGTCATTATTCATTATTTAAGGCTTGTTTAAACACAAGAGCAGTGCTGATGCCTGAATTCAAAAACAAAAGACAAACAACAATATTCACAATAGTCTTAAATTATCAGACAATAATGAACTAATATAATTTCTTTAAAAACAGAAAAAGAAAAAGCTTTTACACCTTTCCTGGTTGCCGCAGGCCTTAACTTTGTTGGCCTGAGACTGAGATTTTCCTCCAACCTGGACTCTGGGTCTCTCTGTGTGATAGTGACCTGAAATATAGGAAACAGGTAAAGGCTTTGAGGAAATATCTCAAGCAGCATTAGATGCAACATGCAATTTAGTAGTAATTAAGCTTGAAATCCATTTAAAACAACATGCCAATAAATACACATCACAACTTGATTTGCCTTACAGCTAAATGGTGAAAGAGTTTTTAAAAAACAAATATATAATGAGCATGCACATGTCGACTCAGTAACAATACTCCTCACCAACTCACTGGCTACTATGTACTGGAATTTATGTTAAACAATTAGATTATTTAGTTTATTGTGTATCAAAACACTGAGTGTGACTGTAATATTATAAACAATCCTGTTTCATGTGAGTGTGCCATCCAATCCAGGATGTACTAATGTTATTATTTCCACAAATGTTTAAGAGTTCAAAACATCTGCTCATAGAAAGACCTATGACGAAATGAACATGCACCTTGTGAGGAGGTTCTCGGTGAAAATATGTGATTTCTCCTGCATCAGGACCCACAAGGGCAAGAAGGTGTTGGATTTTCTTCCTGTCCTCCAACTCTCTGTAAGACAGTGAGGACATGTTTAAACTGTTTTATGTCTAGAACAGGGGTGGGTAATCCTGGTCCTCCACGGCCGCTATCCTGCATGTTTTAGATGTGTCCCTCTTCCAACACACCTGATTCAACTGATCAGCTAATCATCATGCTCCGCAGAAATCTGATAACGATCCTGGTCATTTGAATCAGGTGTGTTGGAAGAGGGAAACATCTAAAAAATGCAGGATAGCAGCCCTCAAGGACCAGGATTGCCCACCTCTTGTCTAGAAGGGCAGAATAATGTCAATATACAGTACGACTATGTTACGCATATATCAAGTCTTGCACAAACAGAGCTGTGAATCAAAAACAATTTGTTAAGGCCCCTAAACTTTTGAGAGAAGGTTTAATAATTCAAAACAGGTGAAAATAGCAGTGTGTGTGTTAAAGTATTCAAAAATAATATCTAGAAATAACATTAAGCATATCTAATAGCACTAAGTCAGATAGGCCAGTAACACATTAGCATTAACCTATAAAAAGGATGTCACTGCAAGTACTGAACATATAATCTATTAACATCAAGTTTCACCCTCAAGGTTTCATTACAACCTGTGCTCCTACCTGATCTTTAGTCGATCATTTTCTGCATAAAGCCGCAGAGACTGCTCTCTCTCTTGGAAAAGATAGACCTGCATGTCACTCAGAGCATTTTGAAGCTCTGCAATCTCTCCTTCACGTTGTCGTACCTCCCATTGTAGCTTATGCTGGGAGAGCATCATAGACAGAGAGGGAAGATCATTTAATATAGGAAAATATATGTGGACACAGCTTCAAATGCCAATTACAATGGCTCCAAACTCTCACTTGGTCCTCTGTGATGCCCCTATGCTTCTCCAGCATCTGCAGCAGCTCCTCGTGTTCCCCATCAAATTGGGCAATCTTCTGTCTGTAGAACTCCAGCAGCTCCCTGGACGGACGCAGATATGCCAGACGCTCATGGATTGGAGGAAGAGGGGAGTCAGGATCCTGACCTGGGGTACGAGCGTTGGCTCTTTAGGAAAAACAAAACAAAACACTATATTGGCAATTTGGAAGATGACACTGCAGGTTTCACATTTCGGTAACGGACACTCTTTGCTGATATTGTGTTCGGTATAGTCAGTTAAATATATCAAGAACATTTTTCCTTGTGCATGTACCCTACATGTTTGCAGGAAATTTCAGACACAAGAAATTAACAGGATTACCCAAGTATTTAAACCCATTTAAGGAGAAAGATTAAATCCACGTGAGATAAGACCTTAACAGTGGGGGACCAGGCTGACAAAATAAATCCCAGTACAGTTCAGGCAGATTAAAGCTAAAAGCATTACATCAATGTCACTCTGTGTTATGACAAAATGTTAACTCAATGTTCTTACCTGTGCGGCGTTGTATGTTTTGATGGAGATGCCATCACGGTACAAACACTGAAAACAAGAGTTTTAAAAAAATACACTGTTATAGGAAGAATGAAAATATATATATTTTTTATAATTTGTGGCGAAAAGAATTTTTAACTATTTATTGAATAGTGAAATATCCACAACAAAATGTCTGCTGATAAAAAAACAAAATAGACAGATTTTTAGTAAAAGAAAAAAAAAATTAGTAGATATTTCAGAAGTCAAACATAAAAAACAATGATGTACAGCGATATATACACCAGCAACAACAGCAAAATCAATGTATAAGCGAATATAACAATTCATTGTAATGATGAAAAGGTTTTAAGATACAGTTTATGTAATGTCTATAGTGGAGACAACAGGATAAGTGTACGAACACTACATAATTGGTCACTGAGCAGCATCTGTTGCCATGGATTGGGCGGCGAGGGGAGCGGGACGTTTGAAAGCAGTCTACTATTCTCAGGAGTGCAGCTACCTACATTACATTAAGAAAAACAAAAACATTTTTAACACAAATTCAGGTAACTACTCAACACATAATAGTTAGACATAATTAAATAGAGAAGAGACAAACAAAATGAGAAAAAATAAATGGTGCATTCTCGCTGCAATATGAGTCGCTGTAACGTCTGTTTACATCTCATAACAATGAAAGTAACACGTGTTTTAGCGAAAATAAAGTCAGCACGAAAAAGTGCATCAACACCAGTGTAGTGCATTTGCTATCATACTTCTATATTTCACATACCCCTCACAGTCTTTACAAAGTCTGAACTGTTCAGTCGAGAAGCGCAGCTGTTGTTGTCCTTTTGAAATGCGGAAGATCTCTACGTCTTCTTCGTGGGAAAATGGAGCAAAAGAGTTATTGCTGCCATCTAGCGGCGGGCGGTGTTACGTCAAGCCAGGACGCGGCTACAAACAGATTTCTACAGTCTGTGGTTGTGTGACACTTATGGTGTTTGTTTGTTTGTTTGTTTGTTGTTTGTTACAATAAATGTAAGAGTCATACTATGATTACCCGACTAAATGTAGACAATTAAACTACACATTTCCTAATAAACACAAGTTTAACGGTGATCCTTCAAAATAAAAGTCTAAATTTAAAATTTTAGAGGAAAATTAAGCACGTAAAATAATATATTTAACAGTAAAGGTTTTAAATGTTTGATATGGACTCACTAATGCCAAAAATGAATCGTATGCTTATTAATACATGTCGTACTTAAAAATAAATTGTAACCAGACGCTCTTACTTTTCTCAGCTTGACGCACTGACCCCGATGAACAGGTCCTGTCAAACTTCAGCTACGCTAGGGTCTCACGTCGGTCCGTTTCCTAACATTTCAAACGATGGAGCAGAAAGTAGCTCGGGAGTTCAGGCACAAGGTAAGAAAACATTCAACAAAAACAAAACGTTTTTCTCTCGGGACGTTGATTTAGTATTTGTTAGAAAAGCTCTGTATCTACCTGGCTGTATGTTCGCTGGCTCAGGTGTCTCTGCCGGTGGGAGGTTGCGCAGACAGAGACCTGCACGACACTAACAAGGAAAAAAAAACATCTACAATTACTAAAACATATAGCTATTTTTAAAAAGCCTATGTTTTTAAGAAGTAAATCGAACCTATAATCTAAAAATTGTATATTAATGGAGTCAGACTTAAAAGTATTTCTCATCACTTTTGCATCAAGAACGATTACGTCAAAGCCCATAAAGAGAAATATACACAGACCTATTTCTAATATATTATAAAATATAATAAGATCATGATGCCTCTTATGAATAATCTTACAATTCTCACAACTGTTCTGGTTGATGGTACCTCATTTGTAAGCTATGAGCATAACTTGGGGCTTAATTACACTTATCTGCTATCCTTTGAAGTAAAAAATATGAGTCTTTTATTATTTATTCTTGCTCAGGTAAACATTGCCACCATGGTCAATAGCAGAAGGGACAGAAATGTTATTTGGATTCATGATATATAGTGAATTATGGTCAAATTTTTGACTGGTGTTGACACATCACAGCTTTGGGTGAGGCTTCAAAAAGGTAAGTGTGTGTAAAAGATAACAGAGGAAGGGAACATGATATGTTCAGGACATTTTTCAGCCCCAGAGCACGTAGGGATCACCACACAGCCATCTGTGCTGCACGCAGGCATATTGTAGGCTCCTCACAAAGGGCAACTTAGCATTAGATAATGTGTCAGATAGGAGCAGCTGAGCGGAAGAGAGATGGAACAATTTACGGGTTTAATTAGAGGCAGGGGGGATGACACACCACAATCAGGCTTTGTTTCTTTTGGTGGACATTATCATAGTCACTGCACCTCTGCTTGTTTTCAGTGTGTGTGTCAGTTTTACTGCCCTGGTTCACTCAAAAGAATTAAAGTAGTGTGTTTATTTATTGTAGAAATGTGGATTAAAGGCTGATTGTTTGACCGTTTAAAGTGTGGATGCTGCTGGCTATACAATAAGAAATTACATCTGTCTTTAAACCAGCCTCAGTGCTTCTCAAAATGGATATCTGACTGATGACTGATCTCTAACCGTTTTGGTTTATGGTGCCAAAGTCTGCATGTAGTTCGTCTGCAGGAGTGGCTGACTGCGTGATACTGCCCTGAGCAAGAGAAATTTACAACCGTCATAAACACTATGTAGCACACACACACCCTATATCGCTCAGTTGACTTGCCTTAACTTAAACTCCTACAATAAATAATGGAGAAATTTCTATGTACACATTTGTTTAGACTCAGTAACACTTAACTTTTAAAGTTTTGTGCTCAGGCTGTTAGAGATGAGTCATGTGCGTGTGAATGTTCATCTCTGGTTGTGTCTGAGATGTAAGGTGACACTGCTGACCTTCCTACTGCAGCCTCTCCTCAGCTGTACCACCATTATTCCCTCCCAGTGGTTTGATGGTTAGACAGAGGCAGCCCTTTACGCCTGCTTTAGTCCAAGGAAGGACTCTCCTCATCATCATCATCCCCAAAGCTGAGTTTCACCTGAACTGATTAAGAAGTGAGGCTCTCAGTTTAGTTTGAGACAGATTTAGTCAGAGCAGTGAAATGTGTTATATCAGTGACTGGCCGAAGCGTTTTCTCAAAACTATCCTGCTGCAGCTGAGCCGCCACCAGGTTTGTATGATAACTCCTACACACACAGATGGCTCGCCCCATGTGGCGCTGACAGGACCACAGGAGAGGGGCACAGTCTGTGTCAGAGGTCTCACTGACGGAGGATGGTACACAATGTTTGTGTTGTGGTTTTTTTGCAGGTGGAGTTGCTGATTGAGAATGAAGCAGAAAAGGATTATCTGTATGATGTCCTCCGCATGTATCACCAGTGAGTACCATCTACCACTGCTGAGCGTGGTTATTGTGTGTTTGCTGTGCACACATCTGTATATTCCCTAACATAATTTTCTGTATTTAGATGGCTAAAATGTTCAAGGTTATTAAATAGATTGTGTCCTTAACTAAATACTGCTTTGAACAGAAACTGATTTAAAAGGGTCTTAGTGCAGCCAGTGTGTTGATGTATTTCCACATTAAAAATAGACTCTAAGATCACAGTTGCCTTTGCTTAAAAAATGCTTCTGGTTTTCTTTCTTCTACTTTGTTCGCTGCAGTTGAAATGATGCTCTAACATGGTCTCTAACATTTTCACTGATAATTTGCAGGAGCTCTAAACTGAACTTTTTGTCACGGTTTCTGATAACAACCTGTTTTTAAAAGCCTGTGGAGGTGGGTGGACCAGAGGGTCGGGGAGGGGTGGGGGGGCTGCAGGTCTAGGTTTCAATTAATCTTTGTACAGAAGCAGAGCCCTGTGGCCCCATTGGTTAAGCCTGTGATCAGTTTCCACTGTGCTCCGACAAGCCTGGCCAGTTATCAACAAAAGCTCTTTTTATGTTCATCCTCCAAACGGGGCTAAAATGGCACGTATTAATAATTCATTGAGGAGGCCACGTGGAATGATTTTGTACAGTAGCTTTTACTTTGTTGCCTTCGTAGTCGTTCTGGTTTCCTTTTGTTTCTCTTTGAATTGTAAGAGGAAGATGGTTGGTTTGTTGTTTCCACCAGTAGTTCGATTTTATAGCACTTGTACCTGTGGCAGATGGAATATATAATAAACTGGATGTGTGGACTTAGAAAGAAGTGAGAGTCCCAGACCTCAGATGCTGACTCCTCATCTCTGTTTGGGTAATTGGGGTGTCGAGTTTCAATAAGAAAGAAAAACATATGGGATGACAAAAGTAACATTAATGGCTCTGCTGCATCAATACCGATGTTTTTTTTTTAAGTTGTTCATAGTGGGTGACTGATGAGATACTTCAAGGGCCATTATTATAACTGCAATATCTACTCTAGAATAAAACAGCACCTTTGGGAACCTAAAAGCTACAATACTCATGTTAAGTTTTAGGATGTCATTTCCAGTGTTTCTATATCAGATGTCGTTACATTGCCAGGTGAGGTTGCTCTGTTTATTAGAAATGTACAGATGTTTCTTTGATAACTTAAAAACCTTTATTAAATCTGTTATCTCAGTTTTCAGCACACATTATTGTACCAGTTTGTAACATAAACTCACACCTACTCATACTGTGCAATGTTTGTTTCTTTTTTTTTTTTTTTGTTATTCCTGTGTATCTCTATAAAGTAGAAGATGGCGTATATTGGTGTAATGCATCATAATAACCCTCTTCTCTGTCTCTCAGGTCGATGGATTTGCCCGTGCTGGTGGGAGACCTGAAGCTGGTAATCAACGAACCAAAACGCCTCCCCCTGTTTGATGCCATTCGACCTCTCATCCCACTCAAACACCAGGTGGAGTATGACCTGCTCACCCCCAAGAGATCACGGTGAATACGGCTCAAATTTTGTTTTCAGTCTTCATGTTGACATTGTTGTAGCCTTCCCTTTGTGCATTATCATGTTTTGTTGTCTCTTCTGAACGTGCAGGAAGCTGAAAGAAGTGCGTTTGGATCGCACACATCGTGATGGGCTGGGTCTGAGCGTCCGAGGAGGACTGGAGTTTGGCTCCGGTCTTTATATATCACAGATTGTTAAAGATGGACAGGCTGACAATGTCGACCTAAAGGTACATACCACTGAGTTAAATGCAATGTTTGTTTTTTTTTCTATTTTCTTTTGCTTCTTACATATTTTTATACTTCATACAAATCTTAGCTACAGAACCATTTCAGAAGTTGATCATATGTTGAAAAAATGTTGTATAGTAGCGGTAGTATATTTGATAAGATAATTTTTAATACAGTATACAATAGTTTCAAGCATTCTTGTGCTTACATACATTGTTTTAATTCACTGTATTTCATTACATGCCATTTAATCAGTATATTCGGCATTTAGTGAATCACATTGTTATTATGGTTTATTGTGCGTCTCAGTGTCATAACGCCAGAATCCTCTAGGTGGGGTAAAGCACCATGTTTGTTAAACTCTCCCAGTGTCACTTGTAGTCCTGCTTCACCTACATTTTTCTTACATGGAGAAAATTTAGATTAAAATATTAAGATTGGTTTAAATTGATGCTTTAGTGGAGATAAGACACTTTATCTTTGCATATGTAATAAAAAACTCACTGAAAGATGTTCTTTTGTAGAATATTTGGATATAACTCAGAACGACCATCAGTCAGCAGCATAGCAGCTGTGTTGTTGTTGTTAGTACTGTTCACATAATATGCTTTTAATGAATTACTAAAGTATTCTACACTCATAGGGATATTAAGTCATAAGAACTAATTATTAGTAGGTCAAAATTTGAACCATCTTAACCTTCAGCAGCATTTGTGTAAAAAACTTGAAGTAAGAAAATGACAAATTGGTTGAGAACAAACAAAAAAAAACTGAAACTGCCACACTGTACAGTAAATGTGGTGCTTTGAACTAATTGGATTAATTATAAATTAATCTTTTAAAAAAATGGTGCAGCTCTGTCTTGAAGAGGCTGATACTCAGTGATCTTTCTGCAGTTTTTTTATGTGTCTTAATTCTTTACAATGTTTTATTTGTTCTTATGTTTGTGGACACACTTGGGCCGACAGTGTTGTTTTAAAGTGCTCTATAAATAAAGTTGAGCAGAGTTTCAACTGTGAAACCAGCTCTGCTCAGTGTATTGGAGACCAATAAATAATACATTTAACTGTAAATCACGTCAACTAAAAAACGGCTTCAACATCAAAATGTCAATAGATGTCACACATCAATAGATCATATTGTGTCTGCTACAGTCAACAGACTGAGATGTAAATGTTGGAACATCAATAACTTCATAGGATGACTTGATATATTAAAAACTGAATGTGTCATCTATACTGTCCCCTCCTGTGTAAATTGGATTTATAGGTCGGTGATGAGATTGTGCGCATTAATGGATACTCCATTTCCTCCTGTATCCACGAGGAAGTCATCAGTCTCATCAAGACACACAAGACCGTGTCACTTAAAGTTCGACGTAGGTCAAACACAAACTGACTTTCCAACAGTAACGATCGACATGTGCTGTTTATTTTTGTGTTGATGTTTTTTTCTTTGTGTGCAGATGTGGGAATGATCCCAGTGAAAAGGTAAGATATGAGCTCATTTATATATTTGCTTAAAACACAACAGTAAAGACTGAATAAGTAAGAATAATACCACCCAGCAGGAATCACTGTGTCCTCATTGCTTTTTCTCATGTTTCCAGCTCGTCAGATGAACCCCTGAAGTGGCAGTTTGTCGACCAGTTTGTGTCCGAGTCAGGGGTAGGAGATTGTTTTCGTTTGTTTTTTTGTCTTCATCAGCAAGCATGTGGACTTTTCTTTATTTTACTCCTTGTGTTGGTTCTGCCCCAGGAGAAAAAAAGCAGCGTGGCAGGCTTGGCGTCCATCGGAGGGAAGGAGATCAAGGAGAAGAAGGTTTTTCTCAGCCTTGTTGGCAGTAAGGGTATGGGCATCAGCATCTCCAGTGGTCCAACGCAGAAACCTGGGATCTACATCAGTAACGTCAAGCCCGGCTCCCTGTCTGCAGAAGTTGGACTTGAGGTGATTAGAAAATTAAAAAAAAAAAAAAAATCACAGCACTTTTATGAAAAGGTGTCATTGCTATACCTCCCTACTCTCATCTTCATTTTGTGTTTAAACGTAGGTTGGAGACCAGATTGTGGAGGTGAACGGAGTGGATTTCACCAACGCAGATCACACTGAGGTGAACTCACTTACTCTTAATTAAGCTGTAGTAGAAAATTTATCAGCCTTTTTCTTTTTATTTTTAATGTAACCAAAGCACTTGTAGCCAGACACAGGAATCTGTTTCAAAGTGTACTTCTGATGTCAGTAGAAGTTAAACCTCCCATCACTGCCAGTGACTGTGTTTTGTTGAACCCACTGAGCTGCAAAACTGGAGCCAAGTTAGTGTTTAACCAGCCAAAACAAAGCTTCCAGTATTTACTAGTATTTGCCTGCAGTAGGGGAGAATTCACACCCTGACAAATACACATAACACATACTTCCTGCAGTTATTCTCAGAGATTGATTATGTAATCATCTTAATTATTATTAAATATGTCTTAAAGGATATTATTTCAACTCTTCTGGTTTCATATTTCCAGGCTGTGAGAGTCCTGAAGAGCAGCAGGAGTCTGACTATCACAGTCCTGACAGGAGCTGTAAGTATGATAATGTATCATAATTTATAAAGTATTTAATAATATTTTACTTTGTGTTTCTCATATTGATAATATACATTTCATTGAATCCACACATGAGTCATTCGCCCTCAGAATAATAATCCTAGGTGAAGTGAAATGAGTGAAAAATGATAAACTGCAAAGTTATGGTGCTACAGTTGTATTGACAGCAAAACAAAATAGAGTGTATGTAATTACTCAAATTGTTGCATTTATTGTGGTTTGCACAATAGAAGAATATGTAGATCAGGAGGAGCTGCTAAATTACCTTTAAAGCCACTTGTGAGAAAATATGTTTCTGTCAGAAACAGTATCATCTGTCAGGGGTGTAGAAATAAACGGTCTCCTCCTGTTTGCATTCCTGCACTGCACAGAGTAATGTGCCTATTTGTTTTGGAGACATCACATTAAATTGCCTGTGCCTCAGTCCGGCTGTCTGCAGCAGCAGCATTTATCATAAGTCAAGTCACTCGGCAGGTTGTTTCCTCCTGGACGAGATGAGGACTGAGACATCAAGTCCCGTCTCATTTACTGTTGTCCTTGGAGCCTGTCTGATGCATTTATGTGTGGATATGTCTTCATTTGGACATGTATAAACAGAGAACCCTGCAACAATAAGTAATTGGGTTTATGTCCAGTCAACAACATACAGTTTATTTCTGGTCTGTGCTTTGAGGGGTTTTGTACCTACATGTGCAGTGGGGATAAAGGGATGAGATTAAACTTCTGTCATTTTCTTCTGTAAACATAAAAATAATTTAAAATCTTAAGGACTCAGAAACATTTAAATGCACAAGAAGTTATGACATGTAAAATGAAGAAGACATATTAAAGATATTACAAAGCAATTTAAGCAAATTTGTGGCACAGACTATGTTAAGTCCTTTGTACAAAAGGCTTCATTGAGGCAGTGTTTAGACAACACGATGTCTGAGCTACTCAGTCGAATCTTGTTCAAGTAAATAAACCTGCAGCCATTGTTCAGGTGTTCAGAATACTGATATTCCTATGAGTTTACACCAAAATGTTGCTTGCTAGGTAAAATTGTGATCGTGGGGAACATGGCATTAAAACTAAGTAATTACAAAACTATTTAAACTCCAAAGCAGAATTATGTAGCTTAACAGTAAGAACTCTGTCAGAAGATCAGTCACCAGGTTTGTTTAGAGCTTCATCACAGATGCAGAGTTTGCTAAATAAAGAATTTAAGACTTCTGTGGTGCTGTCTTGCAGTTGTCTGAGAGGATAAGTGGAAATATTTTCAGATAAATCCAAGTTTAGGGTTTGTACTCAACTAAACTTTAATTAGGAGGCACTTTAAGAGACAGCACGGCTGACCCAAGTGCTGTACGCACAATGCAAAGTCAACCAATCAATGAATCAAAACCCTCTAGTATCACAAGGACAGGGCCTGGCAACAAGTCAAAGTGAGAGCAGGAACCCCCGCCGATCCCCCGAGAGCAAGCAATGTTTGGCTTGAAGGAGGTAAACAGGAGAGTGAATAAAACCAGACTGTAAGAAACCCACATGGTGATGGGAATATTCAAATCTGGGGATGTTTGGTTACTCCGGAGTTGGACACCTGCAGGAAATAGACTCCATCCAGAGGCTCCATCATCTAGTTTGGATCTTTGTAAAGAAATATATCTACTGCAGCAGGATAATGAGTTCAAACACACCTCAAACCTTTCTAAGAACTACCGTATTTTCCGGACTATAAGCCGCTACTTTTTTCCGACGCTTTGAACCCTGCGGCTTAAACACCGGTGTGGCTCATGTATCGGCGGCACGAACCTCGTTAGCTTTTTACAAGCTAGCAAGCTCCGTGCCGCCGATACATTTAGCCTCATCACATCAGACCCGGTCAGAGTGGACCACATGAAACTGTTCGAATAAATTCAATAGCGGCTTATAGACAGGTGCGCTCAATAGTCCGGACAATACGGTATTTGAGGACCAAAGAGTATCTACAAGAAGCTCTTTAGATCATTACTGGGATAACATGGGTTGACAGCGTTCGCACAAACAAAATAATAAAATATACTTTTACAGAGATTCTGTCAAATTAAGTTATTGTTTATACTAAAACAGAAATCCAAAACAAATACAAAATAGATGTACTGAATCTAAAAGGATCCCACTGTCTGTTGTAATCGTAATGAACCAATTATAAAAACTGCTTACCTGCTGTACTTCTCTGATTCTGAGAGACTGTCACTTGACAAAAACTCCCTGATCTGAGAGGCTGGTTTGGACTTGCCCATCAGTCTCCAGAGCCCTGAAGGTTGAGGACTCCGGTCCGTGATGTCTTAACTTGATTATTGTCTGTGTCTCCTCTCCCCTGTCACTCATTCAGGGCAGCGAGTTGTTTATGACAGATGAAGAGCGTCTGGCAGCGGAGGCCCGCAGGGAGCTGGACAGGCAGGAGCTGATGCACCAGAAGAGGGTGGCACTGGAGACCAACAAAATCATTAAAGAGCAGCAGGAGAAGGAGAGACAGTGAGTGAACAGCACAAAACTTCTAATTAACCTTGTCTCCACATGAGACAGATCTCTGTGTTGAGACATATGGGAGTTACACAGACTGCTTTGTAAAGGAAGATGCTGAGTCAGTGCTACTTGGAGAGATTGTTACCTCCTTAACTTTGTGCATTGTCTTTTGATCTGACTTCATTTGAAAGAGTATGGTCACTTAACCTTTATATCACTAGAGAAAAACCTCTGCAGTTCTTCTTTATGGAGCGTTTTAATGTCTCATATAAAGTTTTGGTTTTATGAGCCTTTACATTTATGTTTCAGTGCTCTCATCTCCTCTTTCAAGACAACAAGAAACCAAGTGGTTGATGATTACTCTACTTACTTTTTTAAAGTCATATATGAACCACCACTCTAAATAAAAAACATCATTGCTTTGTGTCTGCTGTGTAAGTGAAGGTACCATTTCCTAAAAGGGGCCAGTAAATTAAAAATGAACTGATATTACTATAAATAAAACCCTGATGTCCCGTGAGTTATGACATTGCACAGTGAAACTGAAAACACTGACTGAACAAAAACCAGGAGGTCTTTTATCAATAGGCTTTAATGATTATGAGAAAGTACTGATGTAGTAGCTATATCAGTGATTGGTAGCAAATACTATACAGAAAACAGGCATTAATAGAAGTCAGATATTAATACATAGCTGTTGATATGAATGATAATTTGTATTTTGCAAACAAACAAACAAAAATTAATGAACAGAGTTTGTCACAGCTCCAACTAATTTCTAAGTATTCAAAAGTCAGAGTGAGCAGCTGTACACAAATGATGCCTGGTAGGTTTTAATCACTATCAACTAGAGGACTCTTTTTTTCTCAGATTAATGTCTGATGAAGCTGAACTTGTTTTAATTGCACATGTTGAAATTAAAGCAACATCTGGGTCCAATAATCAGTTTGAAAGACTGAATGTCATCAGAAAGCAAATCTGTTAAATGACAACCCCTTCATGTTTTCCCAGAAATCATCTGTCTGTTAGTGACAATATCTGCATTTATGGTCAGCTGGTATTGCTCTGCAGTTACATGGTCACATGGATTTATGTTGAGTTTACTAAATCACTTGCAGATTTCTCATGTGCTCGTATATTCAGAGGACACAGAGGATATTCTCAGTACTTTGATGCTTGAAGTATCTGGGATTGAATAATATGCCTGTATATCATGCGTTGCAGGGTTGACACTCTAAATAGCAACCATAAACTGGATTAAAGTCATATATCCTGTATTTATAGCCCTTACATGTTGTGTGGACAGAGTTTTATGCTGAAACCTGAGTATTTATGATGTGTTTAACAGGAGGAAGATGGAGATCTCCCAGAAAGCTGCAGCAGAAGAGGAGCGCTATAAGAAGGAGATGGAGAAGTACACGACTGATTTTCTGTTTTTAGTGGCCATCAAGTGCTACATCAGTATTGTTTTAACAGAAAATATGATTCACCTCTGTAGGATTGAGGCTATAGAGAGGAAACACAATCGAGACTGGGAGGAGGACTGGGGAGCCAAAGACAGGCCCAAGAGCCCTAAGAGCCCCAAGAGCCCTCGTGCTCCAAAGAGCCCATCACCTGCACCACCTGAGATGAAAACCACTCCCAAGACCAAGAGTTCTCGTAAGCACACGACAGAAACATCCTCTCAACATGCATGAGTCTTGTTTTAACTTCTAAACTTGTGTGTTTCACCTCATTTATCCTTCTCTCTCTGTCTCTCTCTGCATGCTCTCTGTCTCTCTTTCTGTCGCTGCTGTGTGCTGTGCTGCTTTGTACTGCCTCTTATCTCAGCTGATGGAGCCACCTCCTTCACAGAGGAAGATGAGGAGGACAGACAAGTGAGTCTGGAGCCTCAGCTGTCATCGTGACAGCTGTTGGAGGAGGATGTCCGTGCAAACTGCTGTACACAAAGACAAGTGCTAGATTTCCTTTGACAACCACAATTTAGCCATGGGAGACTTTCATTTAAAAAGTCAAGTTATTGAACCGTTTTATTGCTCAATGCTGCTGGAAGTGAAGTGCCTGAATAAGTAATTTGAGGTTTTCAAGACACTTAAAATGCTGTTTGTGTCTTCAGTATTAACTGTGCTGTAGTTGGTATTCAGAGTGCATGAATGGACCAGGCAGTGGTCTATTTAGTTTTATCTTCCACTGCTGTTTTTTGGCTTGGAGTTTGCTGTGGATGTGTTTAAACGTGGGTTGAACAAATACTTGTGAAAGTGATTTGTGTTCATCTCCATCCGTAGCATTTGGCTGGTTTTATCGATATGAGGGGAAACTGCCATCAATACGCAAGGTACTGTGAGCTGTGTGTGTTCAGTTTGCTGTGAGGGTGGCTACAAAAGAACGTTTGATTTTTATCAATGTCATCATGAAAAGTGGCGGGTACAATGCCGAAATCAGAGCCTTTGTTCTTAGAATTAAAGCATTTTTCTGGGGTTTTATCAGTCATACTCAGTGTGATATCTCTAGCTCTTTGCATGGCGTGCTGTGTGGTATGGATTCGCAGATTTGTCTCTCCCCTGTCTTTTATTTTGATTAATCAATGACACCCCAGAAAGGAGAAAAGAAGAAGAAAAAGAAGAAAGTGTCCAACACAGACACACTGCAGGAGCAGAGAAAAAACAAGAAGGAGATGGAGTTCGAGTTGAAACTCGCCAAAGAGAAAGAGGAGATGTATGAACGAGAGAAGCAACTTAAGATCAATCGGCTGGTTCAGGAGGTACGAAAAGAGAGGAGCTGAAGAGCACATGACTAAATTCAAATCAACCATGTAGTATTTATATATGTTGTAGCCCGCAGTGTTTCCAGAGCAGCAGTGTTGTTGTTGTTGTATGGCTTAGTTATTTGCAAGCTGAGCACGTGTGAAGGGCTGTCTCCTCTGTTGTGTGGTGCTGCCCGGGTCTACCTCGGTACCAGGTTTCTGAGACGGAGAGGGAAGACCTGGAGGAGTCGGAGAAAGTGCAGCACTGGGTGGAGCGTCTTTGTCAGACTCGGTTGGAGCAGATCTCGTGTGTGGAGAACGAATCCCCAGAGGTACAGAGCGAGACCTCCTCTGCTAGAACCTCTCCACACTCTTCAACAATGTCATACAGTTGATGAAACACATTACTACACTTTTAAACCAATTGCGAAAGCCCAGATGATGATGTCATGGCTTTGAAAGCTTCTATGTAAACTTCTGGTTTCAGCTGTAAGTCTATTTTACTGCTGCAAAGACACAAATAGACTACTATGATGTTCAGAAAAATGGGCAACTACTGAGACCCAGTTATTTATCCTTGTAATATTTTTATGAGTATATAAGCCATTTGTAAGTATATATTTTTACCGTATTTTCTGCACTAAAGTGAATGTCAACAAAACAGTCAGATAAGTCAGTCAGTCAAACTTTATTAATAGAAAACAAACCAACGTTCTGACAACTCCGTTCACTCCAAAACAAGCTAGTACATTCACAATACGGTACCGTACATACCAGTAGCTCTTACCGGTATTTGCGCTGCTTTAGAAAACAATGTATTTCCAACTCCATTTGTCACAGTTCAAAGCTACATGAACAGCTGTTGTATTTTTACAACAGCTAACGTCACAAACGTGGAGGGAACTTTTCCCTGATTCAGTAAACACGTAAAAGAAACAGTCTGATACCGCTACGGTAAATCAAACATTAGTGCAATCACAATATACGTTCCCTGACTATGGTAGCCAAAATTAACCAATATTGATCCATATATAAGGTGCATCGGATTATAACGGATTACTGTCGGTTTTTGAGAAAAGTAAAGGCTTTTAGGTGCACCTTATAGTGCGGAAAATACAGTATAGTCAACAAACAATGGGAGTTTAGAGTTTAGAAACTTTCAATATTGTCAAAAATGCAGTTTTACATTTGACATGTATACTTATTAATATCTCTGTTTTCCAAAAATGGAGGAAAAATCTGTAAAATTGATTCTGAGAATTTATTTGAATGTTAGCATTACGGTATTTAAGTAACAAGCTTGCAGCATGATTTCCTTATAGACTGTTTTAATATTCTGAATGTTGATGGCATATCTTCCTTCCTACTAAAATGATTCATATCTTAACACCTGATATAATAATATCAGGTGTTATAAAAGAACTTGGGTCATTACGAAGCTAAAAGCCATATTTGAACCAGGATGTGCTGTGTATGACTCATAATTTCTGAGACCTCTTTCCTCTCTCATTTCTATTCATCATCAAAAAGATAGAAAGAGCGAGCTCTTTGCGCGTCTCCTGGGACAAAGTACATGAAAATACAGGACTGAAATGCACATCAATTCACAGCTGTTGTGCTGACAATTAGGTTAGGAAAATAAAACCATGTGATAACTGTGTGTTCTCACAGATTTAACAGAAAAACAGGACCATTTGTGCAGCACTTGCATGATCACATGCAGTAAAACAAACTGTACGGTTCTGTACAAACTGTGGAGCACTAATTGGAAAATCAGCGTGGAGATGCACTTTGGGACAGTAAACAGAAATGGCCCTGACACACTGAGTTATGTAAAAGCGGAGTATGCTACATGTGTTCTTTTTATCGCAGCAGGTTGCTTACAATTATCTATGAAACACAACAGCAGCAGGTAAAAATGAGGTGTGTTTTTGTCTGTGCAAGAGAGAGAGTTAATCAAGGCTTAGACAAGACAAGACATGCAAAATGAAAAATCTGATCCCAGGAAATGCTGCGTTGGGTGTGTCATCAGTGCCTCATTTCAGTCTATAATTACATTTCTGTAATCTCTCTTTTTTCTAGAGACAAAAGGTTGGTACAAAATTCAAGATTTCAAAACAAAGATGATAGGACTTCTTGTTTAATCTCCTGAGGGGAAATATGCAGGCGTTGTTGTGGCTTTTGGCCAAATTTTCACAGCTTCACCTTCGCTGTCTCTCTCATCCAGGACATGGTTTCACATCTTGTGCTGTTCAGCTGCAGTCCTGGGAAGCTTTCTGCCTGAATGCGCCATAATAATTAAAAATGGAATTTATAGTCTGGAGAGCAACCATTTCTGAGGGTTCATTAAGTTTTAATGGTTTTCCTGAATGGGAATGGGGAGGAAATTATGTAAGACAATGCATCACACTTTGGACGTCACACAGCACAAACAACGCGGTGACACTTTGTTACTGAGTTCACTTTGAGATCTTGTTCAAAAGACGACTGCGAGCATGTTCTTACTGTAGTGTAACCACTCTGCACTGTGACCTCAAGACACACCTTGTGACAGCAAACCATGCACAGTTTCTCTCATGTCACTTCTTAAAAGAAAATGCAGGGTACCAATTCTCCCGTGTTTTTATTTTAGACACAGTTCATTTCCTCACAGCTGCCCACAGAGACTGTTTCTGCTGGCACAAAGTCTACAGACACAGCACTGTGCGTGCTGATACACTATGTATGAGAAGCTACCACAATTAGCCTGGAAAGCCTTTTTTCTCCCTGAAGTGAATATTTTTTCAGTCTTTCATCTCTCCATTTGCAACATGAGCAAGCTATTTTTGACTGCCTGACTAGTGATGAACACGTCAGAAAAAAACAAATGAAGACAACCTTTTTTTTTGTGTCGGGTGCCTTTGTGTTTTTACTGTGAGCTGAAGGCGAGCTGGTTGACTCGGCACCCGGATTAGTCACACTGGAATGTCTCCTTCTATTTAGCAGCGTTTCCTTCATGCCTCGTCACATTGTTTCTCCCCCCTCGCAGTTGTCATTGTTTGTCAAATCCACTTCACTTGAAAGCACAATGTGATCAATTGATATCATTGGCTCAGTGTATTTCCCAGGCATGAATAGAGCTTCTTAGATAAATATGGCTGCAAAAAATAAGTTGTAGTCACAATCCTCTGAAGCACATAAATACTGTGCAAGTTTTTTTTTACTAAAAACTTCCTTTTTATGTCAGTCACTGTTTGTTATGTAAAAATCCTGCTGGACTCTTTGTGCCTTCTGCCATAATTAGTTTCTACACATGAAGAGGAAGCTTTTGTTTCACAGTACTCTGCTTAAACCTTTCACCACCAACACACACAATCCTGTCTCACTCTTCTCTCACCCTGAAGGCATCAGTGCAGTATGTGTCCTATTGCTACCATGGATGTTACTGGGGAAATACTGAGTGATGTAAAGTGATTATTCATTGATGGTGCATCACTGTGTTAACATTCCCTCTAAGGCTGCATATACTGAAAGTATGAGTCATGACAAATAGACTGCAGAGGTGCGATTCTTTTCCAGCGTCTTCAATCAGCCATGACCACCAAATTATCTTCCTTTTTACCCCCATTGAAACCTGAAGGTTATACTGCTATTAGACTCTTGCCCCAGGCTTCAGGCTGTCAACAGAAATGAATCGATTGTTAAGTCTAACTCTACTGCTCTGATGACGGGAGTCCTGATTGGTCGCCACCCTGGGAATATTGTTCACAGCTGCAGCTGGGATTGGCTGCCGCTGGCTGTGCTGAAAATGATCACAGAGGGTTTAAGAATGTTAAAGGGTACTTTCCTCATACACGCAGCTCTACTCCAGTCTGCAAGGTCATGGGCTCCTACGCCTCGTCGTTTACGTGTCTGCATATTCAATCACCGCTGCCTAATGAGTTGGACAAATTTAATCATGTAGAAGGTTGTTTAGTATTCCAGCAGGTCCTCATTAAAGTGCCAGAAGGACAGGGTCTTCTCCATGAAGACAGGAAACTGTAAAAAAAATCAATGATCATGTAAATTGTTCATGCTCACAGTTGTGTGTGCGTGTTTGTGTAGTTTTTAACCACATACAGTACAGGTCAAAAGTTTGGACACACCTTCTCATTCAATGCTATGTCTTTATTTTCATGACTATCTACATTGTAGAGTAAAGTAAAGTAATGATGGTCACTGGTTTTCTTTAGTTAGCTGATTGGTTCTTGCCATAATATGTATTTTAACAGTTGTCCAATAGGGCTTAACCTGACTTCTGCACAATACAACTGATGGTCCCAACCCCATTGATAAAGCAAGAAACACTACTAATGAACCATGATAAGTCACAGCTGTGAAGTGGAAACCATTTCAGGTGACGACCTCTTGAAGTTCATGGAGAGAATGACAAGATTGTGCAAAGTAATAATCAGACCAAACGATGGCTATTTGTAAGAAACTATAATATAAAACATGTTTTCAGTTATTTCACCTTTTTTAGTTTAGTACATAACTCCACGTGTGTTCATTCATAGTTTTGATGCCTTCAGTGAAAATCTACAATGTAAATAGTCATTAAAATAAAGAAAACACATT
>OOFC01049293.1:0-15670 GCA_900323345.1 Pseudochromis fuscus | reverse complement strand
AAACATATATGGGAGGAGGGAAACAAACATACCATTAATGACATCAGTGAGCAGCTTGACGCTACCCAGGGACCCATGCAACTCAGACAACAGCAACACAATGAAAATCACATGACAAGAGTTGTGCAGGTAAAAATCACCCGATGTTAGTGCTTTAGGGTTAAAAAGTCCCCTGATGTGGTTCAAGTGTAATGCATTCCAGTAAGTAAAACATCTGGGTGGAAATTTAAATAATAACTGTCCTGTGTTGAACCAACTGCCACCTATTTCACTTGTTGATAACAACTCTAGGAAATTGAAATTTTCAGACCTCCCAGTCATCAGACATAACAATAAAAACCCCTGATTTAATTCCCCCTCTCCTCCCTCTCCCACCAGTGTGTTCACTTGGCAAAAGATCACAATTAGTGGTCATACTGTAAAAATAAAAACAAGCTGTGTTTTGTTCTGGCTACGATGGGCGCTGTGAAATATTTTTCTAAGGCCAAGAAATGTTACGGAAATATTATCTTTTTGACAGCATCACTTGTTATCTTTGTGATCATTACTAGCTGCACATGTGCGCTCTGTCTGTGTTACACGCACACACACACATCCACGTCACAGGTTCACATGCAAACCGCACAAGCACAACAGAAGGCCCCGAAGATATGGGAGACGTGTCGGGATATCGATACTTTCTTTAACACCTTCCTCCTCACCCTTGGAACAGATCCTCTTGAGTTTCTGTTTGGTAAGCAGAGAGAACATCCTCCCGCCGCTCCTGTTCTCCACTTCCCAGCTGGTTTCCCGTCCTGTGGATAGTGTTTCACTGAATCTCTGACACACCACGCTGCCGCTGCCAAGGTGTGGTGGCCAGAGGTTCAGGACCTCTAAGCCAGTTAAACACAACACAAATGAAACTTGATGAGGTGTTAAGGTTGCAACAAGAGGGACACATTAGATTTAGTACATGACAATAATTGTGATACCTTCAAACAGTTTGATTTGGTGACTCTTTTTAATTAGAAAGACAAGGTATCATTTTTAAAAATAGACTATGACAGGCATAATTGTGATATAGATAAATATTTTTTATTAGCATGTAACCAATGTAGACACGTACTGAGTTACTGCCTGGATATTTTCTTGTATTTTGTTCATTAGGAAATACAGTAGTTTACAAATTATTAAGAATTGCAAACACTTTTAGAACCATAATCCTTTAAAATGACTCACTATATTCTATATTTTGCATCATCTTAAAATGTACTGCAGCAAAAAATATTTTTAAAACTTTTTTTCACACAGTATTGAAATATTGACAGACAGAATTTTAACAGAAAGCAGTCTTACCTGGTCACCCTTAAGACAACAGCAGCTAATAAACGCCACTCTTAATCACTCTTCAGTCGCTCACACGCTTTTTGGTTTTTCTTTGCCTAATTGTGCCAGAGACCGAGGTCCAAATCCCTCTGACATTTATACAGCTGCCCTTGAAGCAGAAGCAGCAGCTACCAAACAGACATCACTTCCAATCATCATCACAACCTCAAAGCCCTCAGAAAACAAGCAGCCTGCTGCAGGTCTCCAGTTTCCCTCCCTAACCCCTCCAGCCTCACCAGTATTCCCTGGGATTCTCCGTTCACCCTGACCTGCAGTATCTTCTTCTTCTGCAGGAATGCATGTCGCCGTAACGATAATTGAAAATCACAAAAAAAAACCCACTGCATGATGGGTTTTTTTTTTAAAGCCATTATCTTTTTTTGATGGGCAATTGACTTTGGGAAGGAGGGTTTGTGGGGAGGGAGGTGGTGGGAGGGGGGGTTCGGCTGTGCTTGCCAGTAGGAGCTCCAGGGCCTCCTGTCCTGTTCTGCTGTGATGCCTGCGTGCTGAGTTTGGCTTGGCTGGAGTCTCTGCACTTGATGGTTTATTCATATTCAGTGGTGCAGGACGCTGTGCCATGAGGTTCCTTTCACACTCAATATGTCTGCAAAAAAGTGACAGAGACGAAGTTTGAATCCCGGTTTGAGCTGTATGGGTGTTTGAAAGGTTTTGCTCTCGTCTAAAGATTGGACCAACAATCATTTTCTGAGTCAGCCGATACCAGGATCCTCACTACTTCTCTGCAGAAACACAAGTACAGCTCGTCATATGTAGCCTAATCTTGTCTGCTGTGTGTTTCTTTTGGTATTTTTTATCCTTGTGTTTATTTTGTTTTCTGCATTTCCATTTTTTTCTATTCTTCTACAGTGACATCTATTTATTTCCATTTCTTTGAGACTGGGGAAGGAATTGTTAGCAAATCCAGCTTATAGTTCATCTCACATCAAAGCACATTAGATGCAACACTGAGGAAAGGTTTGGCATTCAAGGAGAAATTTATTCTTTGTGTATACTTCAACCTCCTACGCAGCTATCATCAACTCCGACAAATACTTATTATACTCTACATGCAAACTGCTCATAAATACACACACAGGTAAACACTATGACTACTAAAATGTCTCATCTCGGCTCTCAGTCATTGTCTCGCATTCATCAATTAACAAGTCACTTGCTATTCAACAACAAACAACATCAACTTCCCCTGAAAAGCCCAGTCAAAACAAGCAGCAAAGGCTGGCTTGTCCACACTGCCCCTCTTAATCAAAGCCAGATGTCTCCTCAAAAACTATTTCTCTCTTTTCCTCACAGCACCCCTCTCTCTCCAATCTCTCATTCCCCCTCTCTTCCCCCCACATTCCCTTTCCTGTCAGAGATTGTGTAGACGGCTGGTCCTCGGCAGTCGTGATTTGGCACTCTTGTCGGCTTTCTGTCTTGCTGCCTTTTCTGTCTGTCTCAAGCTTTCCCTCCTTTTCCCTTTTTTCTGTCTCCAGAATCAGCATCTCGTCAGGCAGGCATGGACCTACAATGAACCTCCACAGCTCTCACAATCATTCAAGGTGAAAAATTAGACCCACATGGCAGATGTTGCCAAAGAAGTGCCTCCTCTTGCAGAATAACTTCCCGTTGATCTGCCGGCCCATTTGATGTCATGGCGATTTTGAAATACATGCCACAGCCTGCCTGTCTAAGTAAGAGCTCTCGACTTCGCTCTGTTTACTTAAGCATGGGCCGTGTCCCTTTAGTTACAGCTCTTTGAAGAGTGCAATCTTGTGGCTGTCAACACACCATTCTCAGTTTGTCAGGGCCAGAGCCAGGCACCGAGTGAACACTAATTTACTTTTCCACCTCAGTGCCGAGAGAAAACACCCTTTCCCGGAGATGCTAAACAATACAGGCAGTTCTGTTCTGCTAACTGCTCTTTAGGGGGAACCTCTGGAGCTCGTCCTCCTCCTACTACCGCTGCTTTCAGCCGGCTATCTCACTCAGCCTCTTTAATCTGAGAAGCAAATAGCCCCCAGTGTTGTCCTTAGAGCTCAGGCACAACTCCGGACAGCTCAATGGGTCCTTGGAGAGAAGCAACAAAAGCACGAGTCGGTGTGTTTGAAGTCTGCCTTGTGATTGGCACTAATTTACTGGCTCTTTAGCCCCTTTGTACTTTTTGTATTACATTATGTTGTAATGCCTCATAGAATTAGCTGTGATTTATGCAGCTCTGGTAAAACAGGAACTGCTTTGTCAAAAGAGTCAAATGTTCTGCTCTGAGCTGAACTCCTCGGAGTCATACATTATGGAAACCACTGATGGTATCCAACAAAATCTGAAATGCTCTAATTAGTTTCCTTCTTTTCTTTACAGTAGCAAATCACAACAGTGACTTAAAATACTATTTTAGTAAAGGTCATAATTTAGAAAATGTGCAAAGAATCAATGCAGTTTTGAGGCTGAAACTCTACTTTTGTAAAGGTTTGCAAACAATTAGGAGGCTATGACCTCACTTTTCCCCAACAAGTATTCATGTGTAATAGTTTTACAATACACATTAACTTAATTATATTTTCATGTAATATTATTAATGAGTCAGTGTGGCCTTGAGTTTTTTACTTCTTACCATGTGAATGCATGTTGAGTACAGTATATTAGCAGGGGCTGGCTCTTTGAAAAGGAAACAGGCTGATAGGGGCCATTTAAAATACAAGCAGAATGGCCTCCTTCTGCCTATGTCTCTATTATTTCCAGACTTTGTTTTTCCATGCATAGGATAACAACCATATTTTTCTTTTTTCAAAAACTTCATCTTATGTAAAACTGCATGAAAACATTGTCAGAACTGCAGCCTGGGCATTTCAGCTGAGATTTATTTATTATAATAATTGAACCTGTTCAAAATCTTGCAAAAAAGAAAAAAAAAAAAAGCATTGCCAATTGCCATATCTTTATGTAGAAAATTAAGCCCTCAGCCCCGGCTCTTATCAGACTGCATGCCTGACTTGTTGGCTTTGAACGCTGCTTTACTGCTTCACTTGGATTGAGGGGATGGAGGAAGGGGCAGCAGATTCTTGAAGGGGACACTTGTGGGAAGGAAAAGGGTCTCATTGCGAGAGATCAGCTTGTGTAAACATTCAGGTTAATGAAGCTCAGTGGGCCTAATCCTCAGCCCTCTTTCTCACTCTCCCTCACCCTGGCCTCAAACCCTGTCACCCCTCCCCGGGACCCCCAACCCCTCTACCCCCCATTTTCCACTATAATCCCTTGCAGGAGCAGGCACTGTCAATCAAAAGGACCTCTGGGATGAAAGGCAACGGGAAGTCGTGTGCATGCACTTGTGTGTGTGGGTATATGCGTTTATGTTTGCATGAAGTCTGTGTTTGCATGTGATGATATTTGGTAGTGCATACACAAACCACAAACGTCATGTTCCTATGCAGATGCATGTGGGTGCTTTACGATGGGACTCGGTTAGGGGATTTCCACCGAGGGAGCAGCGCTGCTTCAAACCATATGAATGGAAACGGTGGAAGCTTTGGGTCCAGATCTGGACTTGGGGGTAATCAGCAACACATGAACTATATGAGGAAGGGGAAAAGGGGATGAAGGAGGAAAGAGGGGAAGTACGGAAAAGACCGGTCTCTAGTCTAAGATCTCCAAACAGTGACATCACACATTGTGGTTGGATGAACACAGAGCATGAGGATATGTTTTTATACTCTGAAACAACATCACATGCTCATAATTTGTAGCTTGTTGAGACATTTGTGTTGCACTAATGTGTACTGATGCTGTTCTATACAACTAAAACTGAGTTATTCACATGATAAACTAGCATCGGTGGCTATCTTTAGCTTAGCTTCTAACATAAAATGATTTCCCAAACACAACTTCATACTCCACACAACTCACAAACTAAAGTAAATCCAACCAGTTGTGGCCAAACTATATTTAAAGCAAACCTATTCACAACAATCTGAGGTTACATGATCTTTAAAATTCTAGGAATAAATAGGGTTCATCAGTTGATGAGTACACTAACTTTGCAGCTTTATCCTGCATAGTAACAACTTGTTTTACATGGTTCTCATTTAAGTATGAGTTAGCATTGCTGCCAGGGATGTACGAAATGCCTAGTCCACATATGTCAAGGTCGCCGCCATCTTGGAAGGGTAACATCTTTGTGGTAATTGCATTGTTGGAAGTCTGATTTTACAGAGAAAATCCTGCAGTTTTGTGTTGTTTTTGGTTGAACTAACAAGTACACAGTTGACGCAAGATGGCAGGGAATCAGTCAAAAGTTTTAAGAAATATTGGACGCCTCCAAATAGACATATATTTATTCTACCTAACATTTAAATTTGGGACATATGGAAGTCTAATTCACACCTTTCATACTGTATACTTGGTTTTACCATCCTAAAGCAGCACAAAGTGGCATTTTCTGTTTCAACTGGCCATAACTTTGCTGTTCACCAACTGGATGAAGTCAAAGCTGATTAAACTTGCCAGAAACAGTATCAATGTTAGCCAAAAAAAAAAAACAGTAGTCACAGGCTAGACATGATAAGCATGTTTACCTCTGTTGAAAATCAAATACCATTAAAAAAATACTGAATGCTAATGATGCTGCTCCATGATTACTGTGAACTGTTTACATTGTTACTCATTGTGTCTGGGGTTCATGTCAGAGGCTGCTCAAAAAAAACCCACTGACTGTTGAATAAGTAATGAGATGGGATAATTATTCAAAAATGGGACGATCCAGAAACCTGGTGGAAAGTTCAGTTTTCACTTCAGCTCTATAATAAGGAAGTTGCTGGAATTTCCTTGTGTGTAAACGGTCATGTCTATACTTAAGGCCCTGGAGTTGCCCTGAGGAACAGTAAACAGCATTAACTAACTAACACCCTCTGCACCCCCCCCCCCTCACTGAGGAGTTACAAACCAGCTGGTATCATGAAATAGACACCAGAGAACAATGTATGTGTGTGTGTGTGCAGGTTTGTGTGTGTTCAGATGGATGCTGCTTTACTTCCTTTTCACTTCTGAATACTGAACTGGATATTCAACTCCACTGTTGCAATGTCAGTTCCCGCTCTGCAGCAAAGAGGGGATGAGTAAATATTTACACAGAGCTCACTGCAAAATTTTACTTAGTTTTCTTTGTTTAAAGACGTTTGCTGAAAGATGCTGCTATTGCTGCTGTTACATTCAAACTAAATATGATTCTGAATGTTCTCGCTGTTGCAGTGTTTTGTGTTTTGTCAGTAGATCCACTGGGAAACATTATTCATTTTGAGGATTAAACAGAAAAGCAGAACCTTTTACACGTCTTGTAGATAGCTGGGGCACGTGGGGTAATTTTAAAGGGCCATAGATGGCATGACTAATCACAGAGGTATTAGCTTACTGGTCATATTCAGTCTTTGGTCGTTCTCCTTTTTCTCACAGTTCTCATTTTTCTGTCGTCTTTTTACGGATTTCTCTTTCCGCCAAAGGTTTGGCTGCTGTTTTATGATAGCGTAGTTATTTGTGATGATGATGATTTATGCTCTAATACGCTTCTCTCTCATTTATCCCTGCTCCCTGAGTATCCATAAATCACTGCATATGTGGAGCCAAGCTTATACCTCCTCATGGGACATGCAGGGGCTAAAAAGCACAGGGGCATGAAAGATAAATCAGACGGTACCTGAACATTATCATCATTCAATAATTTCCTTTAACATTCACTTCAACTGCAGAAAATCTAGTGAGTTTTATGCGCTTCTCTTACCTCATGAAAAATAAAAACCCCATCAAAAGATCTATTGCCTGCCTCCAAATATTTATTGGCGAAACTGTCGCTGAAGTTTTTGCCATGAGATTTGGTGGAATAAAATGAGCCCTGTTAACGACACACAGCCCATTATGGCTGAGCCGTCTGAGCGCTTCTGTCAGAGGTCTGTTCACCGAGGCCAGATGGCAGCGAGAGCGAAGGGGGAGTGAGAGACAGATGACAGAAATGTCAAAAAAAAAAAAAAAGTGAGGTAGGAGAAGGACAAGATGAAAAACTGGGTGGTTTGGGGTTTCCCTGGCATTCTGCATTAAGCACACCCCACACACACACACACACACACACACACATAAATACTGAAGTATTCGCTCCAGACTCTGAGTCCAACTGTTGGCTCTGATCCAGTATTAACATGGTGCAGTTCATAGCCACGTGTGCCACCGTGGAGTAAGACCGGCTCGTCCTGCCAACTTTCTTCTTCTGTGGCAAAACTGGTCCATGGAACCAGAGAACGAAGCCAGCAGCACTTTCCCTGCAAACCCCTGACCTTGTTTCTTCTTCTGTGGTGCTGTGACTGGTATAGTGTGGTGACAAGGGCAGCCCGGGATACAGTGAGGGCCCCTCACTCCGCTGCATTGTCTCATCAGGGTCTTTTTATTAGGAACTCAGCAGGCTTATTATTTTTATTATTAACTGCCTGTGTTTTCATCCTCAGGATGCCAGGCTTCAGTGCACACAGCTGTTTCTCCTCAACTCCAATGTTTTCTTAACTTAAGAGGTGCTTTTGCAAAATGCCGTTCAGATATTATTCTTCGGCATCCCCCCCACTCCATGCCTATCTTTTCTCCGGTCTGGCTTTCTCTTTTTTTTCAGTTCTTTAGCCAGGATTAGTCCAAGTTGAACAGCCATGTCTTCAGGCTAGAATGACAGGCAAGTAAAATTATGTTGAGTACAGCGAGCCAGATAATCATTAAAGTATGAAATAATAAATCCAAGTTAGCCTGGTTTGTCTCAACTAGGGCACATCAGTGTGCTTGAACATTCAAAGTGACAGTAAAAAAAGCAAAGCCTACCTTTCTCCTCAAGAAGCCTTTAGGATATGTAATTATGATTAAATATAAATCATCAAAACAGAAGAGCCACTTAAATAATGATAATAATAATAAAAAATTAGAATATACACACTTCCTCTGTGTCTAAAGGATGAAATTCTACTGGGAAGATTTATGTGGTATATTTTTATCTATCATTCATCACACCCCCACTTCTTTTTAAGAGAGGGTCATAAAGTGAACGTGGAGACATCAGGCTGCTAGCTAACAACCTGGAAGTCTGATCAATAGCACAGCTCAGGTTTCCCAGCTAACATCACAGAGAGAAAGTGAAGCAGCAGCTGTTTAGAGCTTCAATCTTGATATGAAGTGCAAAGCTGAGTGAAGAGTCTTTCTTTAGTGAGGTTCAACATATGGACGCTCGTGTGTGACACTGGTGACACGGAGGAACGAGCCAGGTTTCATCTACATCCACACTTTGTAGCAGGATCTATTTATGGTTGTTTTTATGAAATTTCTTGACAATAAGAATGTAGACTATGTTCAAACTATCAAAAGATAACAGCTTTGATTATACTTAGACAAAGCGAGAAAGATTTATTTTACACTGTAGATTTTGCCAAGTTTATTTTATTGTAATTTATGAGCCTAGTACATCACAGCAGTACTATTCAAAATACAAAAACACAGTTAGTATTTTACAGCACCTTCTGTGGAGAAACTCAAACAAACCCTACATTATAAGAGCTGGGGTCCTGTGTTCAGGACAGACTCTGATGAAGACCGAGACAAGCAGAAACATTTCTCCACACATTCAGTCCATACAGTTCAACTCAAGCGGCGTTCAGAAGCAGAAAACATGATTCACACATTGAGACATGCAGACACCCCTGCAGCCGTCCGCTTTTATGGATCCCACAAGTCCTATTATCACAACCCTTCAGTCTGAAACAAGCACATGTTCTCCAAAGCTTTGCCACTACAGAGCCAATGAATCAGGGTTAACGTTGGATACTCAAAAGTCTCTGTGCAGGTTCACCACCATCTCAGCCTGAGGACGGGCTCATCAAGAGTCCCTGTGAGGATGAAAACCTCGTCCAGATAAAGGAGTTGAGAGGGCGAAGTAAAAAGGTGGATTCAGGCAGTGGCAGCAAAAAACATGACACGATCAGCTGAAACATATGCTCCCAAATTTAGACATCCTGTTGAGACTCACGTGATCTCGCCCACAATTGCGCGAGCTTACATTGGGCCACCGTGTAGTTTGACTTTTCATGCATGTCTTCATGTCTTTGTGTGGCAAGAATCTTTTTTTCCAAACAGACTTAACTATTGAGTCACGCTTTTCTTCTCCATCACCGCAGCTCGATGGCGGTAAGACTAGACTTGGTGAAGCCAGAGAGCGGGGGATGGGATGGTCAGAATGGATGGTGTGTCACAGTGTTAAAAAAAAAAAAAAACACTCAGCATCCATTAGCTCCCCAGACAGTTGGCTTCCTTTCCATCCTGGTGGTTTATCAATAAAGCGATTACCTTAATAGAGCGAACAGTGCCCTTTAAAAGCCTTGTTAGTTGTGAGATAATTAAATCAGTCAATAGAGAATCTGTTCCTGATCAGATATGTGAATTATTGATAAGCCAGTGGAATCTTTGGAAGGACCCTGGGGGTTGTTAATAATTGATGCAGTCCATCTGGATTAATACGTCCGTGCATTCATGAGATCTGTCGTTTTGTTAACATGAGGAGAATTTAACCTGTTTTTCATTCATCCATCATGTTGAATCCATCACGCTCCCGGGCCTTCAGTAGTTCAGCGGCGGCAATGAAAAGCAAAGTGCAGCAGCCATGACTATAAATGCTTGTCTGACTTCGATTGCTTGAAAATTTTTCCCTCAGTTGTGTGCAGAGTTATTAAAACCAAGCCCCACGTCCTTCAGTACCCAGTCTGAGTAATAACAGGGTAATGCAGTAAGTCAAACAGTCTTGTTCTAATTAGGTGTGGTTGTGTGCGGCGTTCCAGTGCCTGTCGACTGCTCACAGACATGACCATAAACACATCGGCCTCGGCGCTCAGCGGATTCACAGCACAGTCCACAGGACATGGATGGATCCAATAAAGGTTTTTCTCTTTGAGAGAAAACACAACAATCACAAGGGAATGTTGCTGCAAAAATAAAAGAGAGAAACACGAAGGGAGGAGGTGCAGAGAGGAGCAGTTCATAGTTCATTGTGTTTTTTTAGTTTGGATTATTTGTGTGAGAGTTTTACTAAATAAAAACTAAGTACCAAGATTTTTATTTTTTGTAATTCCTTCATTTTTCTTATCTTCAGATCATATAATAGATGGACATGCGAGAAATTACAGTGATTTCATGCAACTGGAGCTCAATTATGGCCATTGACTAGTGTCCTTGCACAATTTGCGGTATCTGACTGACTAGTGTGGTTTTGGTTTTCATGTGGTTTGCAAAATGACAAAATGACACAGTGGGCTGAAGCTTTGAACTGACATGATGACAAACTGCCCTTAGCCAATGTTTGGTTTACAACCATAAAACATTTGTTACATCCTCATATTTAGGTGTTTACTGAATGTATCAAGTTTTACTAAATCAAGAACATCTCAGTTATGTCTCTGGGCATCTCAGCCATGCATGAGTGAAGATGCTCATGTCATATTCAAAAAGAAAATCAGTTATTAGACTCAATGATTCAGGGATTAGAAATATTTAATTTAAAACAGAAGATTTTTTTTTTTTTTATACAGACCACAAAGAAAATCTGTGAGGACTTTGTGCCATGAGAACATATTTTGATATATATGTAAAGTCAAAGCAGTCTGGGAAAGAAATTGAGAATAAGACTTTACAGGCATGTATCATGTGTCACGTGTAGTTTCTACGTATGCTTTAAATATAATATATAGTAACTCACTTGAGATCTGATTATTACATAATGTATTTTTAGGTAGTGAACAAATACTTAAACAGGGATGAAAAAGACAGGTACACACATATACACATGAATCCTAAAGGAAATTGATACTCGAAGCTTGAGCACGTATATGTTGAAATGTATAAAAAGGTCTGCAGGTTGCTTTCAGATCAACATAATATTTACAAAACAACTCACCACAGGTTCCCACTTTTAGATGTTGTTTTGGAATTTTTAATCATTGCACATAAACTTTGTCGGGAGATGCATTTTCTTGTTTATTCTTCTTCTTGGGTTTTCAAATTCTCCTTTTTTCTGACCATTGTAAGGAATTATAGCCATAGATGAAGACTCAGACAAGTAGGATAACTCAGTGTGTGATAATAAGTTCATTGATACCAGTAAATTTAATCAGGTTTTAAAGTTATATTAAACCTTCAGCCAATCACTACTTTGTTATTGTGTGTAAAAGAGGATTATCTTTGTGCCCCTTACATTTAAAAATGATGGTATTCACTACTTGTTCATTGGTAACTGCTCGTGTTAACTTAAAATTCCTCGCTGTCTTTCCCTCGCTGCCTTCAGTTCGCTGTGGGAGGAGTTTTCACACACTCTGCAGTGACAAGACAATGTGCAACAAGGTGAGGCTCTGGTGAAAATCCACTGCCTGAAGCCACCACACAGAGTGAGGAGGAAATGAGCACATCACTTCTTTTTTTTTCACACCTTTACCTTCACCCCAACCTGTCCCCACCTCTCATCTCTTTCACCTCCCATTTTCTCTCTCACTCACTCACCCCAGGCAGTGAACTGATAATCCAAAGGTCACCTGTGGCCTCCTCCTCCTCCCCCCTCCCTTTTATTTCTCCTCTACAATGAGAAAAAAAGAGAAAAACAACCCTGAGGGAGTTTCAATCCTGATCACCCAGGGCAGGCATCTCAACAAGTGTCTCCTCTTCACATTGCAATTTTCTCTCACATAATTTCCTCATTCATTAATCTCCCTTCCATCATGCATGGAGGTGAAAAGGTAACACAGCAGGCTGCGTAAAGTCAAAGTGCAACTCACTTCATAAAAACACTGTCTACACATTGAATGGTTTGCATTCATGATAAACTAATACAAACATGTTGTGTAATATTTTAGGTTTTCCTTCTTTTTTTCTGTTTTTATAGCAATATAATAAATGTTTGTGATTGTATAAAAATAATTTTATATTTTGAGAAATGGATAAATGTCACCACTGTTGTTTTTCTCAATTGTAATGTACTTTATGTGAGCTGGATCTTTTCCTTTTATTATGTGAAATGTGCCAAATCATCTCATTCAGGTGGATGGGAAACTTTGTGTGTTTGTCTGAAACAGAAACTGTAATTTTATCTTGTAAACTTTCAAACAAAATCGTGCCTGGTGCCACTTTAAACACGTCTTTCCGAACTACAAATCTCCTCATCCATCCATTAGCTTCTTGTCCAGCTATCACATTTCAAATTATTGATTTGCAGTAATCAATTCTTCAGCTTTGTTCAGCTTTGTGCAGCAGGGATGAAAGGTCAAAGGCCAAGGGTAGGTCAAGCTCCCACATTTCATTTGGAACAAATCAATATTTACACAGTGAAAAAGCAGATGGGGAGTCCAGCAACAGCAATTTGTCCAATTTAGATTTTATATCAATAATGTATTTAAGTACATTGTTTCTCACAAGATTTTCTCCAACACAAGAAAACCGTAAACAGTGTAAAAAAAAGTTGTGCTGTTGGCTTTTTTCTCTGTGTAGTCTGTGGCTTTTCTGACTCAGATCTTCCAGGTTTTTTTTATTCTCTGTATTAAAAATGTCTTTTTCATAATCTTTAGACAGGCAGAGGATAAAAGTACAGCTCATGGTCCTACTTAACCAAAGGGATGTGAATACAAATCACGTTTAAATTGTAACATTTTGGTTGATTCAGAATTGCCTGTGGGTTAAAATGTATTTAGCTCCAATAATAGGAATATCTGATTAAAGATGAATATATGTTTACATTGAATCTCATGTGTAGGAGTGTTTGTATTTGTTTTATTGCTGATCCACAGTTTTTGATCCTGAACCCAGCTCTGTGTGATCCGGTGGAGAGGCAGTTTCTTCCTCTGAGACTGGATCTGGTTTGGATTGTGAGGCAGCAGGACTTCTGTAAGTCAGGAAGCAGTGAAAGAGAATAAAGAAAAACCCAACAACCCTCCTGCTTTTTTATACTTTTACTCTTTACCTCTCTCTTACTCTTGATTGTATGTTTTTGTTCTGTCTTTTTTTATCTTTATTGATGGAAGATCCATCTCAGGGTTGAGTAGTGGAGATGCACGAGTTGCTTCAGCTTGTCACACTGAGAAGGACTCACTGATGGTCTTGCTATGAGCAGGTGAAATCAGAAGATCCTTTTTTCTAACCTCGGTGTCTGCATCTCCAGCTCCTAATGCTGTTCAAACTTTATAAACTTTTCATTCCTTCAGTCGTTCCTTCTTGTCTTCTCCCCCCGATCCATTACTCCGTATCCCCTACAACTCACTTCCTTTTCTTGACAGTGATTAAAACTTTTGCCTTCGTTCTAATAAAAAAGCAGAATTCATACAGACATGCACATACAAGTCATGTAATGAAACCTGGCTTCCTCCAGCCTCCCAGCCATGGGAATCCAGCACAGCGAAGGCAGCAAAGACATCATGCACTGTACTATTACTTATCCTTACGTGAACATACACAAACTACCAAAAAGTTTTTGTTTGAGCTCTGTGGGTAATTTGAATATATTCAAAGAACATTTAAAACAACAATGTCGGTTATAAGTAAATGCTCTTTACATGCGATGTTTGTCATCAAAGCTTTATTGTTTGCTGCATATTAAGCGAGGAAATCCCCCGGTCCGATGGCTTTGTTCTGCTGAGCTGCCATAACAGCAGTGTAAGACAGCCGGTCGGTGCCGTTTTTAACTGTGGCCAGAACTGTTTTTGCTGTGTGATTGCACTTGGCAGTACTTTACACTGTGTAATGATGTGATGAGTAAGAAGAGATCAAATGAAGAAGTTGTCCCTTTGTCATCTTAAACTGCCACAGGGCGAATTGATTTAAGAGCATCAAACAATGCATAACGAAACAGAATATTTGTGAGATATGTGTTTCGAGATATTACAGTATGAGAACCATTTTATGTTCACTGATGCAAGAATATTAAGAAAACTTCCTGTACTACTAGACTACTGCAGTTCTTATGAATCACATATGTCCAGATACAGTAGATTAGTAACTGGTCCTGAATGTTTTATTTCACGCCAGCATGGCCAACATGCCATAATCCTACTGTTTATTTACAGTGAAAATAATTTCTGTTTGTTTGTGGTATTTATTTCCCAGTTTCCTACTTGAACTTTTTCCATATCCAACTTTTCAACTTTTGCCATGCTGGTGGCTTAGCTCAAAAGATGCCAGTGGAAACTCAGTACAGACTAAAATATCTCAAAATCCCCAGAGAATTGAAAGTATACGCTGTTTTTATTTTGTTTCTTCTAGTGCCACCATGAGACAAACGAAATGTCCCAACAACTAAACATAATGTTGTTCATGTTCCCCTTAAAATTAACTGTAATGCAGTCAGAACCTGTGTTTAGGTAAACTGAATTCACTTGGATGTTTGACCTTCACTTTGCACAATGATACAAATGCATTGTTGGTAATTAGAAGACTGGTTTCAGATTAATCTGGTGAAAGTAGAAAAACACTGATCACCTAAAATCAGAGATGTGAACCTGCAAGATGAATCCCTACTGGTCTTGAGCCCGATGTGGTTCCAGTAGGTAACAAGTGTGATGATGAAATGCAAACGTGAAGTATAAAATTTCAGTGATGTAGGAGGCATTTTATAAACTGTAATTAAAGTTTTGATGGTTTTGTTGGTTTAAGAATACAAACAATTTTATTGAACATTCATTGGAGAAGCATATTTGCATACATCTCCATAGATTACCGTATTTTCCGCACTATAAGCTCCACCTAAAAGCCATTAATTTTCTCAAAAACCAACAGTGCGCCTTATAATCCAATGCGCCTTATATATGGATCAATATTGGTTAATTATGGCTACCGTAGTCAGGGGGTGTATATTGTGATTGCACTAACGTTTGATTTAGCGTAGCAGTATCAGACTGTTTCTTTTACATGTTTACTGAATCAGGTAAAAGTTCCCTCCACGTTTGTGATGCACTAACTACATGATAAAAAGTTGCACTACCTGTTGTACCTTGCTGTTGGTAAAAGATAATACTACGTCACTGACGTTACCTCGGAGAAAAAAATAAAACAGCTGTTCATGTAGCTTTGAACTGTGACAAATTGGAAATACATTGTTTTCAATGAAGGCGGTGAAGGTAAGAGCTACCGGTACGTACGGTACCGTATTGTGAATGCACTAGCTTGTTTTGGAGTGAACGGAGTTGTCAGAACGTTGGTTTGTTTTCTATTAATAAAGTTTGACTGACTGACTTATCTGACTGTTTTGTTGACATTCCCTTCATCTAGATGG
>OOFC01049292.1:32080-46404 GCA_900323345.1 Pseudochromis fuscus | reverse complement strand
AGCTGTACAGTGTGTGTTTGACAAGGGAAGCTGAACAAAACTAATCTACACTACCAAGGCTTGCTTATGCCACTTGCAACACACACCCACACACACGCACATGCACGTACACACACAAACACACATGCACGTACACACACACACACACACACACCACATGACAAACCAACAGATGTGCTGGCAAATATTTAAGACCGCCGCCCGTCCTTTGACCTGCCTTCCCTGCACATCGATCCAAAATTTTCAAAAGGGGAATCCTAAATCTCTATTTTTTGGAATGGGAACTAATGGATGTAGAAATGTAAATCAACCAGCACAGCGGTGGAGCCCAAAGATGTTCAGTTCCACCAGTGTGAACCTCTTCAAAGACTCATTTCAGGCCTGAACGCAGTTTGGAATCATTAGTGGACTGTATTTTTACTGGGAATTGGACTTTTAATACTTTCTTTGGCGTTGCTTTAATCACTCTGGGGGTTCCCAAATAACTGTTCTACCGAGTGTTTTTTGTGGCTTTACATGTGCCATTCAAGGCAAACTCAGCCGAGTGTTTGGAACCAGGTCAGCCAACAAAACCCGAGTTACTCCAGGACCGGAGCCGACACACTCACCGCTGCAGATGTGAAGTGAAGTGTGTGGAAACACAAGTTCTTCTTTTTCTTTATTTTTTGACTAAGTGCCCTTCTGCTGCCCTTCGAGCTGAACTGTGGCTGAGACTGGAGGGGGCTGATTACATGATTGCTTTTTGTCTTTTTTGCTGTCTTGTAAAAAAAAAAGAAAGGAAAAGAAAAAAAGAGCATCCAGAGGAGCTGTTGTGAAGGATCCTCGCCTGAAAAACCGCCTTCTTCGGGACACAGAGTAAAAAGAGGACAACTTATGTGATATAATGCACTGATTTTTTTCTGTTTACGCAGGTTTTTAGATTTGTTTTTTTTGTTTTTTTTTCATTATTTTTTATTTGTGCCGAACACAAAAAGGAGATATATGTTCACGGCACCATTTCTAGATCTTTAGCTTCTTGATTAGCTGTATATTGTGTCAGAACTGTGGGTGACCTGAGTCTAAAATCTTTAATTTCACTGGAGTCTTTTTCTAGAAAAATACAAATTCAGATATCATACAGATGGCTGTTGAATAATATTTTTTGAGAATATGCTTTATATTTACATGAAGGATGTGGAGAGGCCTTGCTTTTGCAGTAGGGCTGTCACTTTTTAGTCAAAAATCCACACTTCTGTAAACATGAGTGAATTTATCAGAATGAAAATAATCCAAACAGCTTCAACGCAAAGATTGTGGTTTTCATAAAACAACAAAGTTGTGCTTTTTTTTTTCTTAATAACTGCATCAAATGACAAAATAGGAAGTTAAAGGTGTTGCTTGTGGTGATGAATCTCCAGAGAATTATCCAAATCCATCTTTTGTTAGCATGTTTCAGTCTTGTTTTGGTTTTCCAGTCCACAATTTAACTGTTTTGATTGAGTCTCACAGCTCTCATCGTCTGGTCATTTTAAGCAAGAAAGCTCGGATAAACTCATCGTATGCTAACTGCTCAACAAACTCAGCAATTTCCTAGTGTGACATTAGTTTAGGTTCACACTGTGTGGGCTTCATTCAAATGAATGCCAATAGTAACATGTCCTTGTTTGTTGAAATTAGATTTTTTGGGGGAAAGTGACAGCTCTACTTCTCAGCCAGCGTCGCAGCTTGAATGTCTTTCAGTGACTGCTAAACTCAGTTCTTCTTATTTCCTGCTCACACAGTCGGAGGATACCATCCAAATGTGTTTTTTTTTTGGTTTTTTCTGGCTCAGACTCCAAAAAAAATAAACAACTTCCTGAGTTGAACTGTTTTATTCAGCCCACCCTTGTGTCTCGTTCAGAGATGTGAGGTTTTGTCGTTAAATGTTGTAATTAACCAACACTGAGAGGCAGCGTGTTGCTCATTTGCTTTGATGTCACACTGAAGTAGAAAGGTCAGAATCACAACAGTCAACCTCAGCGCTAAAGAAAACAGTTTCCAAACAAGGGAAGTAACCGCGGGGGTCACACGGTTTAAAAAATGATTATTATTTTGTTCCTCTGATTTGATATCAGGAGTTCGTATTGTGTGTTTTGGCAGTTTCAGTGAAAGCAGAAGTTTGTTCCAGTTGTGTTTTTGTGACCGTGCTCTGCTCTGAAGGCTTCAAACAAAAAATGTCCACATATTTTTCTTTCTAATGTAAGTCATTCTTTTTGTACCAAATATTTATAGGACACAATGGTGATATTCTTGGAAGAAAAAAAAGGAACATACCATCCAGCTTCACTGTTTTTAATGTAATTTTGGAGGTGTGAAACTCGCTGTGGGCAGTCTACCGTCCGTATACGATGATGTATTATCAAGTTGTTTAATTTTATCAAAATAAACTTTTACAGTGAACGTGTTGGGTTTTTCTATTTGATGTGGATTTAGGCTTTTTCACCTCCACTAACAAGGTTTTGTTTTCACCTACATTGGTTTGTTTGTTAACATTATGTAAAAACAACTGAATAGATCTCAGTGAATATTTTTTGAGAGACAGATTATTACACAAGGAACAAATGATTTACATTGTGTAGTGTATATTTACTACCAGCCTTGTATAAGCAGGAACCATTACCACACCACAGTGCCTACCTGCTACCTACCTGGATGGGCCTGTAAATACAATCCAATGACAAACTACCTGCATTAACAGAAACTACATTACAACAGAAGCCTCATAAAATCCCAACCACCAGCTCATCTACAACTGCCTGACTGAACCTGCATCAGAAACGTTTTTCTTTCCATGGATGTATGAGGAGAGCTGATACAACACCTCCCCTCAGCTTTACTGCCAGTTATTTTCAGTGGTCATTTGCAGTATTCCAACCAAAAAATAAAAAATAAAAAAATCTCTGTGGCCATAAAAAAGCTTTTCCCCCGTAGACAAACATGGTAACAGAGACGTCTGTGAAGCTGCTGACAGGACACCTCCAGCTGCAAACAAGGTCAGTTTCTATTGAGAAATTTTAATCCGTAGAGGTTTTATATTTGTAAAATCTCCCCAGTGCCAAGAAGAGGTGAGTGTGTTTTGTGTTACAGTCTCTGGGCTTTGGCAGGAGAAAATCTGGAAGCTTGGGAATTTCTTTTTGGCTCATGAGCTGAGCTGGAAGTGAGAGAGAGCGCCATCTTTGAGTCTCCTGGATACATCCACAACGTCCACGTGGTTTTTGTTTTGTAGGTTTTTTTCACCATGATGTGACCCACTGGATGAGGACTTGTATTTTGAAACCAGGAGTTTGGCATTTGAATGTCACTGTGTTGGTGTTGTGGAGCCTGAAGCCACAACATATGGATTTGGAAGAAGTGAGGAGGCCAGTGAATGAGCCTCCAAACTACTTCATCCTAAATCATTTGGAGACCAGACCTGTCAATCAAACTAACCACGCCCCTATATCTCCCTCTTTTAGAAGTGTAATATCTAATTAATGATGAAATGAGTTTTAGATGGACCAGATCAGTGAGACGCAGAGTTGACTTTAGCTGATGACATCAGAATGACTTGTGGAGAAAATTATTTTCATGAATGAAAATAAAGTTTGGAGCGACAGTTTTTTTTGAGTCGGCCTCTAGTGGCCATTAGTGGTATTGCTTTTTTTTGCAGTTCCACATTAGCTGCAGACTGTGGATGCTCCTCTGTGTGTTTATGGTCCTGTCTCTCCCTCTTGCTGTTGTTCACCTGTACTCTCACTGCCTGCTACCTGCTTGTCTCATTTTGTCCTTGTGGTTTCCTCAACTTTGGTTTCTTTGGATTTGTTGGTCAGATTATTTCCTGGACTCATGTTTGGTCTCATTGTGGCGAAACACTGCAGCATCTTCCATTATTAATTGATGTATTAGCATTTTCTGACTAAATTCACATTGTTTAATTGTGACCTTCCTGTCATTGCCAACTTTGTGTTTCCACCTGCTCTCAGCTTTTTAGGACTGTAACTAGTAGCTTGTGGTAACTTGTAGCAGCAGGAGGAACAAAGTAAAGTGACTCTTTCAAATGACAACTTCTTCGCAGTGAGGACCATTTGCCTGTTTCCAGACAAGAAGATGCTGGGTCTCACCCGGGGGCTCTGACCCCGCTAACCTCACCTGTCCTACCTGCCAATCAGACGTGGAAAAGAGTTCATGCTCTCTCCGTCTTCCTGTGCGCTCAAACTGAGACACAAATTGCACCAGAGAGCAGCTCAGGTTTGTGCTCATTCACTCTCAGAGCTGCAGGGCAGTGAAGGGAACTGATCCCTCAGACTGTTCACCACCCCCATCACTCAGAGGGCCTGGAGCCCCCGGTGCCCAGCGCTCCTATCATCACAACCACATGTCTCACCTGGTTCTGATTCATTAGCAGGAAAAATCAACTGCTACTGGTTGTTTACTGGATTAGTAATTATAGATCCTCGCACATCAAATTCTTTCTGTTTTCCTGGGTTTTTTAATACACAAAAGTGTTTACAAATTTACAAAAATAGTTTGACTGTCGAATTAAAAAAAGTCGATAAAATGTTATTGTTATTAACCAGATTTTTTTCAAAGAAACCTTTTTACGTAAAAATGCATTCACAAATGTATCATAATTTCCAAGACATTTTTTTATTCAATCACTGTATTCTAGATACAGTGTCTTGGGTGTTTTCCTCTTTTATTGTTTTTATAAATTCAATCATGGTCAATATAATTTGGCTTTTTGACAAAAAAAATTCAAAAAAACTCTCTTTAATGTAAAATTGAAAACAGATTTCTACAAAGTAATGTCAAGTAATTAAAAATGACTGCTTAATGATTCACCCCCTTCAGGTGAGTATGTAGTAAATGTACTTCAATTACAGCACTGAGTCTGTGCAGATAGTTTTTAATAAGGCTTGCAGATCTGGACACTACAATCTTACTCCAACTGCTCAAGCTCTGTCAGGTTACATGGGATCCTGCCTAAGCTTTTATGAGTCTTTCACAAGGCACTGTATTTCTAAAATAAAGTAAAAACAATAAATAAATTAAGAAAAATGAAGCTTGGCTCCATAATTTGACATTTAACTAACAGATATATTGAATAAAATGAAATAATATAAAAGTTTTCACAACAAAACCATTGAATAAATGTGGTGTTATCAGTTTCATGTAAATGTCCTTTATAAACACTGAAAAGCTAAAAAACTAAACTGTAAACTCTATTTTAACTCTAGAAACCACTTGTTTAGATGTTACAGCTTCCAGAGAAGAACTTTTTCAACTTTGTTTTATTATAAGAATCAATCTTTACAATGTATTTGTACATTGTGAGCTGTGCAACTAGTGTCATCCAGTCATCACATCTCTGCAGCGTGCACAGCTCGTACTTTCGAACCTGTTGCTCGAACAATCACTGCAACATCTGTGACCGCTGAACAGAGCCGCTGCAGAGGAAAAAAGATCTAATTATAAAATCTCCAACTGAATTAATCATCCTGGACATTTGGATAACAACCCTCCTGTCAGGTGTTAGGACGTCTGAGCTTCTTCTCCCAGAAGAAAACCTTCCAGAATTGGGCCATAGTTGCATTTATATGAATTTTTTAGCACCATATGACCGCGGGTTTTCTCAGGAAAGGACACAGAGAAATGAATAAATAACCTGCATGGTTAGATAAAACAGAATGACATTAAACATTCACACTTTATTCTGGGCTGATGTCCGACTTATAAATTGATGTAGGAAATCTGCTGACAGATTCACTTTGGACTTTTTTCTTTCTCTTATTCTTATTATTTTTACACTTTTGATTTGTTTTTAGGGATGGATGGATTTTAAATAGTTAATCTTGTCCTGCTGTGGACCATCACTGCTCTCTGTTCTGTTCTGTTTCAGAGGTAGCAGTCACCTCAGCCCCTGCTCCAGTGTGTGTGTGTGTGTGTGTGTGTGTGTGTGTGGTCAGTGATGACAGCTGTAACTTCACCCTGCTACCAGTGCACCGTGTGCCTCCATTAGTGCCTCATATTTTTTTCTCCCAGTTAAACTTTGATGTGGCTGTCATGTAAGCAGATAAAAAACGACTGTCAGGCAGACTAACCCCGCCCCCGCACAACACAGTAGCACACACTCACATACACTCACACACTGTATATTCTGAAGTACACACACACACACACAGAGTCATTCAGAAATGCATGAATGTTCAGGCTTCAGGACTGTGGATTGAACGAGGTGCTGAGCTTCTTCAATGTACACACACAAATGGACACACAAACGCACCCACAAAAACGCACACACACATGCAAATCAGTTCATTTAGCAGTTGAGAAACAGAGAAATATATTATTATTGTCTTTTATTGTTGTCTGGCACTGAAACTAAACAAAGGAAGCCAACAAAGGGTCAAGCTGTCAAATATCATCACTGATGACGTTTTACTTTATGACTGGGTGCCTGGAAAGGACCTGGTCTTGGTGCTGCTGAGGGACAGTGGTGTTGGCTTAGGTGTGAAAACTGGGCTGAAGCTGCAATGAATCTAAATAATTCATAACATTCATAATAAATGTTAAAAACCAGGTCAAAAGTTGGCTGTGTGAAGTGTGTGGACCAGCTGCAGCAGGAAGTGGTTTAGAAAGTCTGGGTTTAGTCATTTCTAGTAGGTTACAACACATGAACTCGTTCTTCTGTGCAACTTAGTTGTTTTTCGACTCGAGGACCCCCTGTGTTTTCCTTCTTGTGCAAATTAGCCCGTGTGAACCCCTAAGAGTCTGATTGGACTGGGGCTTAGTACCTCCAATCAAACTGCCACATCATCACTGCACCTGCTTTACAACTGTGCAACTGTGTTTGAGTGCAGCTGTGATTCAGTGTGAGCCTGAATCACAGCTGGGTTATTCGCAGGGTTATTCGTAGCCTCTTCCACAGGTTCAGCCACAGACTGTGTGAAGGACCAAGCTCACGTAATTTCACCCGATGGTTTGTGGACACATTTTGAAGCCAGGAGGAGTTTTGCATTTGAACATCACCGTGTTGGTTTTATGGAGTCAGGAGTGACCATATATGGATATGAGGGGAGGAGTGAGGAGGCGGGTCTGACCCTTGAACCTGAGGACACTGTATATGAACAATGTGTGTGAGACCCTGAGATGAGGTCAATCAAACTAACAACGCACCCAAACCTTCCTCTTTGGCCTAGTATCTACTGAATGATGAACTGATTTTCAGATGGACCACCAGAGAGCTGAGAAGAGGAGCTGACTTTAACTAATGACATCAGTTGACTTGTGGGAAAATTGACTGACTGAGTATTTCATGGATGAAATTGAAAATTTGTGAATTGAAGTCAAGTGGAACCAGAGGTTTTTGGAGCCTGCATCTAGTGGCCATCAGTGGTATTGCACTTTTTTGCACCTCTGCATTGCCTCATCTGTTTCTATTTACAGTTTCTGGTTTGAGTATTTATTGTAGCTGAAAGCTTTCTGCTTCTTTGCAGTTCTCTAACCTACCTTGCTGTTTGCTGACTGAGACACTCTCTGTGGACTGGACCACGCAGTAGTATTTTATTGCTTCACACAACCTTCGTTCACCCAAAGAACTGTTTTGTGTCTCAGACTTTGAGACACAAGGTCTAGGTTCAGGATGCTACTCTTTTCCGGTCAAAAGTGCAGATTTTGTTCTTTTATGCTGAAGTCAGAGGATGATCAGATAAAGTTTAGGAGTCCTTTTGCTTTCTGTTGTTTTTAGTTGAATCCCATGTTATCTCTTTTTCTGCCAGCAAGCTGATTCGCAGCAGTTAGTACACTGAACACAAATAGAAACGTACCTAAAACAAAACTTTCTGTTAAAGATCAAAATGCCAGAGATAATGTATGTCTTACTGAACCTCTAAGACGTCAGTTGGGTGAGACTGGAAGCACTGCCAACCACCCACATCACATATGTCACCATGTTCCTCTTCCTGGAAAAGTGAAAAAGCCAACTTCATGTAGCACTTCAGACGGAGCAGATTAATATTCCACAAGGCACAAGTGAAAATCTGAGCAAGGAGATGTAGCATTAAGGGAAGCAGATGGTGGTGGTACCAGATACTGGGTGGTGAATAAGTGAGCGCTGACCTGTGCTCCAATCTGTTCGATCTGCATCAAACTTGAATTGTATGCAGATTCTCAGACTGTTTGTTTTGGTATGAAAGGTTTTCGCTTGTATATGCTTGTATTTTTTGTAGAGGAATACAAACATGCAAGTGACCACCATCTCATCGTTCTTGGTTTTCAACATGACAACAATTCTAACATTATACATACAAAGTAACACAATGAAGCATTTTCAAAAGAAAATAAGTGACACTCTAGGGTTGAAAATTTGGATTTCCAAGTATTTTAATGAGTGCAACATATGGGGTCCAAATGAAACTTGTTTAAATAAATATTCAATGATGTATTTATATTTTTGATAAATCCACACACTGGATGTAACAGCTGTGCCTCAACCCAACAGGCAATGGATGGATGGTCACTGAATGCACTCACTGATGAATGCATGGTTATCCTGACAGATGTGGTAGTGTGGCCGAGCGGTCTAAGGCGCTGGATTAAGGCTCCAGTCTCTTCGGGGGCGTGGGTTCGAATCCCACCGCTGCCAGGGCACCTTTTGGACAGATGTGGTTGTCAAAGTGTCCTTCAGCAAAACACTTAACCTCAAACTACCTGACAAAGCTGCTCCGTGACAAAACAAACAAAAGCATTTCACTGCAAGTTGTGCTGTGTTTGATTGTGTATGTGACAAATACTGATGGTCCTCTGATGCTTAAACAGATGGATGGGTAAATGGCAAATTGTGCATTTTAAGAAGTTTAGACAGTCTTTTCTTGCCATATATTTACTACCCTGCTGATGCCTGGCCACGCAGATCTCAGAGTGGATGCACAGGATGCGTCTACACTTTCATCTCCGGAGGTTTTCCATTAATCACAATGTTTTCAGCGAGTGACTAAACAAAGATTATTTAGTCTAAATATGTTGTTCCATCAGACGTTGAAACGTAGTTACCTCTTGGCTTAATCAGTCAGTAGAAATTGTACAGATTTGAGATGTCACTGCTGGACCACACTGAATATATATGAAACACTATCAGATCTGATCCGGCAGGAACAAATGATGAGCAGGTGGAGAAGAAGCCAAAAAAAAGTCGATTTCCAAAGGCAGTAACGATCGACACAGATGAAATACAAGATAAAATGAGAGACAGATGGCAGAGGCAGAAAGAGCAAATCATCTTTAATCTTAATTTTTAATACTCAGTATTTAATCAGATACTTTCTAATTAATTGCAAATTGTTTAATAATATTTCCCAATGATTAAAGGATTATCCTCTGCTTTGATTATTCTAACCTCCAAACATATACACGATTAGATTTTTTAATTAATCCCTTCCTCCCTGCTTTGTCTTAAAGAGGGGCACGCTTAAAGACATGCTGTGAATGATTAAAGTTGCTCGGAGCTTTTCCAAACGTAGCGTATCCTCTGTGTAACTCCTGAGTTCAAACTGAGTCCGGCTCCTGAACTCTCACAGTCAGGTTATCTAACAGCACTGAATTCAAAGAGCTCCTGAGAATATGACCTGATGTTTATTTCAAAGTTTATTTGAGGCCACTATTCATTTCAGTTTTTCACTATTCAGTTCAACAAGTTCTCCAAACTAAACAACCCTACATATGTTGATGTGACATGGTATACTACAGCTCATCTGTTTTATTTGTTATTAAAATAAGTATTACAAATAATATTGTAATCATAGACTCTATATAAAAATATACACAGCAACCAGGTCTCAAAACTGAAGCGAATGCAGAAGTGCAAAAAAGTGCAATACCACCAGTGACCAGTAGAGGCTAGCGCCAAAAAACTCCATCTACAAGAAGATATTAGTTCTTCAGAAAAGAGGTCTGCTGTCCAATGAGAGCACAGCTGAAGTTGTCTCAAACACATTGGATCTTCAATGGTCAGATCCTACTCCTCACCCCTCCTCTCCTCTCATATCCAAATATGGTCACTTCTGGTTCCAAACAACTGGCTTCATCATGCGAGTCCAGAAACCAGTGGATAACGTAGTGTGGTGGCGTGCGGTTGCTGGCTCAGCTGCAGGGGGAGAGGTGGAGCAGTCAGGCTCAGGGAGCAGGACCAGGTGCATTGATTAACACACCTGTCAATAACCTAGACACCTTTTCTTTGTTAGTAGTCGGTGCTGGAGCCTGAGGAAGTCGGACTGAAGACTTTTTGGACTGAACTGGCGAGGGTTCCTGGCGGGGCAGAGCCAGGGGCAGACGGGCTGGGAGGGAGCCCCGCATGAGCACCGTGTATAAATTGTAAATAAACTATTAAACGAACTTCGGTCTTAGTGAGTGACGACAGGGTGACAACGGTCACACGTAGCTTCTTCCATTTTATATAGAGTGTATGATTGTAACCAGTGTTACAAAAACAAGGCTCAGCTTAAAGAACAGTCCTAGTTTATAGTAGTAGTAGAACAGTAAGTCTGTTTTGTTGACCCATCCATCCACCCTGGACTCCTCTCTACATCTTTTTTTTTTTTTTATAAAAAAACTGACACTTTACTCATGGTCTCTATTCATGTTTTTAAATTTAGATTATTAGAAATCCAGTGTCTCTAAATCTTTCACAGATTAAAGTTGAATGAAACTGAAAGTGAGGGACATCTCTGGAACTGAAAGCAACAATGGTAAAACATCGACTAACTGCAGGATAGCAGTCGCTCAGTGGTAGAACAGTCGACTACCAACCACGGGGTTGGTGGTTCGATTCCTGCTCCCATCAGTCATTGTCGGTGTGTCCTTGGGCAAAACACTTTACCCATCTTGTCCTGTTTGAATGTTGAATGAATGGATGGTGGTGGTGGAGGGGCTGTAGGTGCAAATTGAGCTGTTTTTGGTCTCCACCATATCTAGAGGAGAAAATCTGGATTTTTATCTGATAAATGTTGCAGTATGATTATCACTTAGCTTGTTTGGTACTGTGCAGGATGTGTCCAGTGGGTTTCTCTGAGCGTTTCAGCTGTAGTTTGTGAGCAACCTAAAATGGTAAAATGGTAAATGGAGTACATTTAAACAGCGTTTTCTTATTTTTTTACCTCCGCCCAGGAGGTTATGTTTTTGCCAGGGTTTATCTGTTTGTCAGTCTGTTTGTCTGTGTTCAAGATAACTCAAAAACGTATAGACGGATTTTGATGACATTTTCAGGATATGTTGGAAGTGGGAAAAGGAAGAACTGATTTCATTTTGGGGGTGATCTACAACACCGTCTGGATCCAGGAATTTTTTTAAGGATTCTCCTCGCAAAGTCTCTCCTCGACGGCGTCCATCTTGATATGCTAGTGCAAGCGCAGTGCAGTTGCTTGCACCCTCTGCGCCCAGGTGATGCACTCATATTTTTGGAGCTGTACGCGGACACCTCCACGTCTGTCCGCTCGAGCACTTGCTGACGTGTTTCATGACATTTACGTGACGCGGACCCTTGTGCACCAACGCGGACATGTGGACGTGGAAAGTATCAATTGGCCTTAACAGTGCTTGGTGGAGGTCTGCGATCTCCATGTGCTTTTCTAGTTTTTGAATTTATTGTTTATTTGGAAAAGCAATTGTTACAGAACATCCCTTTCGGGTACAATTCAATGTCCACAGATCAATTGTGGTCATGAAAATATATATTGCTGATCCAGGTTTTTAGTAAAGTAGAACAACAAAAATAACACGTGGGCGGGAGGGGATGTATGTAGTGCTTTCTTGACCTTAGCTAGGTCCTAAAGCGCTTTACAAGATAACCCATTCACACACACTCACACACCAATGGCTACTGAGCTGCCATGCAAGGCACTAGCCACCAACTTAGGGTTCAGTGTCTTGCCCAAGGACACCTCGACGTGTGGACAGGGGGAACCGGGGATCGAACCAATGACTTTATGATTCACAGACGATCCACTCTACCACCTGAGCCACAGCTGCCCACAATAAATAGGCAAAAAAAAAAAAAAAAAGTTCTGCAGTGCTGAGGGAAGGAGGGTCTGTGGGTTCATCACTTTCAAATTAGGCATGACGTAAAAAATGATCAGTGCAACTTTAATTAAATTAGCTCAGTACAGCTTCCTACAATGTGTACCATCAATTTCTAGAAGGGTTTGCGTCAGACCCTTAATATGGGTTAACAATTGTGTAAACAGAGTGGGTAAACTTAATTTATGTGGAGCTGTTCGCAGTGTCTCTACTCATTAATAATAAGATGTCCTAATGCACAGTAAGCACACAGATTATCAGCCAATCACAGCCCATCTGCATAATCAAACAGTGGAGTGGAGCTTTTTACTTTCCATCCATCTCCTCCATCTGAGGACCCTCCAGGAAGAGCCAGAGAAAAGAAGGGGAGAACAGGAGGGAGGGTCAGGTGCCCTTAAGTGCTTTTTGGAAGACGGAGGAGAAGTGTTCAGGTGTGTGTTTGTGTGTGTGTGTGTGTGTGTGTGTGTGTGTGTGTGTGTGTGTGTGTGTGCGGGTCTGTGGGGGTGTGCTGAAATTCTTAATGGATTCCGGTAAAGATGCCAAGGGAGCAGAGACTTGAAGGGGGCGCAGGTTTGAAGAGCTTCTTTTTGTGTGTGAAATTGTGAAGTTGAGCGTGAAACACAGCGTGGAGTGTTAGAGTGACAGAACCAAGGAGCATCTGTTACCACAAAGAAGAAAACAAAAAAAAGGATTCAATATGAGGAAAAAGTTGCCAGCTCAGATCAGCCCTCTATGCTGCAAAATGAAAACAGACACTAAGCATCCTGTTTAATATAGAACCCTAAATCACCCGTAAAGGAAAATTACATGCAACATATAAATATAGAGAAGCAAAAATCATATTTACACCCAGTATTAAGATGTGTACATGTTTTATTGCAACGAGGAGAGATGACTGTGTGTATAATGGGGTGTTAAAGACTAGCGCTGGCTGTATTTGGACTTGGCAAAGCCTTAACATCAAATGGCACGATCCTCCTCCTGGCTGTTGAGATAAAAAGAAAGAAAGCAGATGATTTGAACATTTACTTCAGAGCAGACTCAGTGGATCTTACTCTCTTTGGTGTGGATTCTTGTTAAATCAGACACGCCACAGATGGCCGGAGAGGAAAGCCCGGCACAGCGCACCGAGAAGCAGCAGAAAGTTCTCCTCAGTGACTTAAGAGTCTTCTCCAGTAAACAGTAACTGCTTGGAAACACAGTCTGCTGTTAGAAAGCATCGGTGACAGAAAGAATGGAGAGGGATGGCTACCACTTGTTATCAAAATTTTTAAGAGACATTTTCCAGGAAAGTGAACTTAAATTTACAACTTGAGCACTTTAGGCCAACTTCAGACTGAAGACAGAGGTGGGAGGTGTTGCCAAAAACTGTACTCAGAGGCGAGGAAGTAAATTTACACCTATATTCAAGGTCAGTTTGAGATGAAATATCACATCATTGTCTCCCAATTAGATGATCAGTGATGTCACACATTGGTTTATAGACTAGAGTTTAAGCCACACCCTTAAATATGAACCAAATAGACAAATTGTTTGTATTATATCCACGCAAACTTTAATACAAAATTTTAAATAATAATTGCACCGAATTTTAAGCCTGAGTACATTTCTACTGGGGTGGCACGGTGGTGCAGTGGTTAGCACTTGTGCCTCATAGCAAGAAGGTTCGGGGTTCGAATCTCGGCTTTCTGTGTGGAGTTTGCATGTCCTCCCTGCGCATATTTGCAGGGTTTTCTCCGGGTACTCCGGCTTCCTCCCGCAGTCCAAAGACATGCTTGTTAGGTGAATGGATCAAATTAAATTGACCGTGTGAGTGGGAATGGTTGTTTGTCTCTGTGTTAGCCCTGTGATAGGCTGGCAACCTGTCCAGGGTGTACCCCGCCTCCTGCCCGATGACAGCTGGGATAGGCTCCAGCAGACCCCTGCAACCCAAGTGTGGAGAAGCAGGTCTAGAAAATGACTGACTGACTGACCTTTACTGTCATTATTACTGTAACTAACATGCAGCTAAGGTTAAGAGATGGTAATGGGAACAAAAACTGAATGAAATGTACTAATTGTTCAAGCAGAGCAGTGAAGTGGTGTTGGTTAATAGGCTGCAGCTATTTGCAGCATGCTCTACAACAGGGGTGCTCAACCCTGGTCCTCGAGTGCCCCTATCCTGCATGTTTTAGATGTGTCCCTCTTCCAACACACCTGATTCAAATGATCAGCTCATCATCAAGCTCTGCATAAGCCTGATAACGATCCAGGTCATT